>VMDO01000319.1:281330-330732 GCA_007922755.1 Pedetes capensis | reverse complement strand
GGGGAAACATAGAGGAGGGTAAGGGGTAACCTATATGTATAATGCTTATCAAATTGCATGTATGAAAATTGTCACAACGAAAAGCATGTCAAAATGAATCACATTATGATGTACATTAAAAATTTCTAATAAAAAAAAAAAAAAAGCTAGCCAATCAGAATTCCTGGCAGTCATTCACTAGGAGAAAGAAAATCTTCTTTGTTTTCATACTGTGGTGACGTCATCAGCCAAAAACTAAGGCTGCCAGGCACCGTCCTAGTGAGGAAATTTGCCTACAATGGGAGCGAGCTAGCAAACTATCAAAAAAATCAGACCACAGATGGAGGAGGAAGATCACCCATGTGGCACTCCTATTGCAAAATCGTCCCCAGCTCCATCCTATCGTTTGTGGGTATGTCATCCAATGTAGATAACTTTTTGTTTAAGTCCAGCTGACCTTCTCTTACTTGCACCCAAAAGGGTCTTAACAAATGCAAGTCATAATCAGAAAAGACTCCCACATATCAGAGCTGTATAGATGTGTGCAACAGCCCTGACCTTGACTAAATAACAAGTTCTAGCACAGAGGCAAGCTTGCAAACAGGAAGCGAATCTAGGAATCCGGAGCAAAAGCAGATAAGGAAAAGGTCAGGGATGTTGCGCACATTTTTAAGCTATTGAATCTTAGCTGCAAATTTTCTCTTCTAGAATCTGCTTCAGGACACCAGAGGCAAGCCTCAGACAATGACCTCTCTTCTTTGCCAGAAGACCTATAAGGCTACCGGGAGGAGACTTTTCTGTTTACTTGCTGCTTTTCAAAGCAATGCCCAACAACCCATTTTGATCTCAGCAGCAGCACTCAATTCCAATAGCACCTGCTCTAGAGCCCAGGGTTTTGGCAGCCCCTTCAGAACTGAGCAACAGCCCTTTCTCAGATGTCTGAGCCTCTGCTCTGCAGGGTCCTCACCCTGAGTGCCTAAGGCACCAGCAAGGCCAGACCCTTCCTCTAAGGCCCTCTCTTCATGGGGGCATTCCTCTAAGTTTGGGTTCTAACATGGAAAACTTGTTTCCGTCTTCCTCGAGGGGAACAGACCCAGCAGCAGGGGCTACTTCCTGCAGCAGCTGTGTCCATGTTATCATAGGGTCCCTTCTTGCCTTCTCATTCTTCTACTACCTATTTAGAAGTTCCTAACGTTAAACTGGGCTGGGATTTAGCTCCGTTGGCAGAGCACTGCTCTGCAGTCTCTGAGGTCCTGAGTTCAATTCCCAGCACTGCAAAAATGGGAAAAAGATGTGGCAATCCACTCCCGAGGCAATCCCAAAACAATCAGCCATTGAAAACCCCATGAGGGTTGCTATGAGTCAGACACAACTCGACAGCACCTAACAACAACATTAAATTCTCTGTTTAAAAGTTCACGTGGTTTGTTTTCCACACTGAACCCTGCTTGCAACTACATCTGTGAACGAAGGTAGTTATCAGAGCAAGCACAGCAGAGGCTCCAGGCTCCTCACTGGGAAGAAGCTGGAGCAACGTAGAGCAAGATGAACATTTGAAAGGAGTTAAGCTTTGTGGGTGGGCTCTTCCTTATTATTTGAGGGAAGGAGTGAAGATTTTTCTCAACTCTTACTGCATGTTTAGTGAGTTGCCTATATTATCACAGTGATCATACAAAGTATTTGCATTCCATTCATGCATTGAGCTGAAAGAGCTTAGGGAATGAATTTGGCGTCACCCAACTAGTAAGCAGCCACACAGAGATCAGAGTCCAAGTCAATCTTATGCCCAAGCTCACGCTCCTCAAATCTGGAATCTGCTGGACCCATCTCCACAGCCTCAGCCACAAGACAGGGGAAGCCCATCTCCGATGCCCCCGTGGTACATATGTCTTGGACTGCCAAGTCCTCAGCATGCTGATTATGCATTCATTCAGTGTCCTTCACAAGGCGAGCTATGCATCTAGAGCCTGCAGGGGTTCTCTGCACTATAATTATATGTCATGGGATCTAGGAATCGTTGTTGTTGTCGGTGTCCATCTCATAGCGATTCTACATACAACAGATGCAACACTATTGTCAGTGCTTCTCTGCTATTCATAGGGTCTTCAATGGCTGATTGTTTTTTTGGAAGTGGGTTGCCAGGTCCGTCTCCCAAGCCTACAGCACCTGATGTTTCCAGGCGGTCTCCCATCCAAGGACTAACCAGGCCCTACCCTGCTTAGCTTCCGAGATCTGACAGATTAGCTGGTACAGCTGCAGGTCTAGGAATGATAGGCAGCTGGAAATGTGGCACTGGTCTGACTGAAGTATGTCAGTAACAGGAGCAAAAGGAGAGGGTGGGAAGCAGGCACAATTAAAGCCATACCAGGTGAACCAATTAGTGGTGGAATACAGATTAATCTAAAGCTCAGTAAGGAAGAAACCCACTTAGTCTAAACATTAGCCTGTGTCTCACCACTGTGCAGTGTCTGCCCCAACAAACACTATTCAGATCAAATCAGAATGAACAGCTTTTCTTTTTTTATAGCACATTCAACACAAACATGTCCCTTTCTTGAGTTCTTCAACTTTGGTCTCTGTGCTTTAGCTACTTTTATGTGAGCTAGCTGCAGTTATACTATCATAAAATAGGGGCTTTGGGGTTCATGAAAAGGAGACCAGCCTTACCTCTTCCTACATGTACAATGCTGAACACATGACTTCGTCTCACTGGGCTTCCCTTTAAATAAGATGGTTATTGTAGCCCATCATAGCCAGGCATGGTGGTGCACACCCTCAATCCCAGTGATTTGGGAGGTGGAGGAAGGAAGATCACAAGTTCAAGGCCAGAGGCCGACTGTGCAATTTAGCAAGACTCTGGGTCAAAATGAAAACTAAAAAATGTGCTGAGGGTACAGCACAATGGCAGAGGACTTCCAAAGTATGTGTGAGGCCCTAGTTTAATCCCTAAATATGACAAATAATAATAATAGTAGTAGTAGTAATAATAATAATAATAATTTTAAAATTTTTTAAATTAAAAAATTATATATATGTTCTCATGTGTTAACTAATTACTGTTTTTCAGGTGGTCTGCAGCTGTTCCACCATGGCCTCTGATCCCATCAGATCTCGGAAGCTAAGCATGGTCAGGCCTTGTTAGTACTTGGATGGGAGACTGCCTGGGAACACCAGGTGCTGTAGGCTTGGGAGACAGACCTGGCAACCCACTCCCAAAAATCAATCTGCCATTGAAAACCCTATGAACAGCAGAGAAGCACTGGCAATAGTGTTTCGCCTGTTGTACACAGGGTCGCTATGAGTCAGATACTGACTCCATGGCACCTGACAACAAAAATACTCAATAAAGGAAACAGGATAACCACAATGATGACAGCATAGTAACGAACAAATCTCATATAAAGAGTAGGTAAACAAGTGAGAATTTAAGAAGAATAAAACATTAGAAAACCAACAAAATAACAGGAACTAGTACATAACTTTCAACAATAACCCTGAATATAAATTGTCTTAATTCTCTAATTAAAACACATGGAGTGGCTGACTGGATTAAAAAACAACATCCAACAATTTGTTGCCTGCAAGAAACTCACCTCATCAGCAAATATATACCCAGATTGAAAGTCAAAGGATAGGAAATAATATTTCAAGCAAACAGAACACAAAAGTAAGATGGAATGTTGTTGTTGTTATTGTTAGGTGCCGTCGAGTTGGTATCCGACTCATAGCGACCCTCATAGGGTTTTCAATGGCTGAGTGCTTCGGGATTGCCTTGGGAGTGGATTGCCAAGCCCTTTTCCCATTTTTGCGGTGCTGGGAATTGAACTTGGGGCCTCAGAGACTGCAGCACAGCGCTCTACCCACTGAGCTAAATCCCAGCCCCATATATATGTATGTGTGTGTGTGTGTGTGTGTGTGTGTGTGTGTGGAGAGAGAGAGAGAGAGAGAGAGAAGAAAGATTGGAAAAAAAACACCAGAAGATGGAAAGACCTCCCAAGTTCATGAATTTGGATAATTAATATTGTTAAAATGGCCATATTCCCAAAAATATACAGATCAATGCAAACCCCTAGAAATATCAATGACATTCTTCACAGAACTCGAAAAAATTCCTAAAATTCACATTTTAAATGAATAGCCAAAACAATACTGAGCAAAAAGCCCTACTGGACTCATCATAATACCTGATTTTAAAATATACCTCTAGCTGGACACCATGGCACACACTTGTTAATACTAGAAACTAGAGAAGAAAGAGGATCATGAGTTCAAGGCCAGGGGAAGCCTGCATAATTCGGCAAGATCTAGTCTCAAAAGTTAAGAAAAATAATGTTAAAGGCAGCTGGGGTGCAGCTTAGAGCATTTGCCTAGCCTGTGTGAGGCCCTGGATACAAGCCCCCCACCCTGTATCACACACACAAAAAAAGAATATATATGTTTCACACACACACACACACACACACACACACACACACACACACACACACTCACAGAGCCATAGTTGCAAAAACAATATGATACTGGCATAAAAACAGACATACAGACCAATGGAATAGAACAGAGGACCCAGAAATAAACACATGTAGCTGTAGCTGTCTGATTCTCTACAAAGGTGCCAAAAACATACATTGGAGACAAGCCAGTCTCTCCGACAAACAGTACTGGGAAAACTAGACAATCACATATAGAATATTGAAACTAGATTTCTGCTGGTCATGATGGCACTGACGTGTAATCCCAGTGATTTAGGAGGTGGAGACAGGAGGATTGCAAGTTTGAGGCCAGAGGCAGCCTGCACAACTTAGCAAGAGCCTATCTCAAGATAAAAAGTTAAAAAGGGGCTGAGGATGCATCTCAGTGATACAGCGCTTACCTAGCATGTGCTAGGCCCTGGGTTCAGCCCCTAAGAAAGGAAGAAAGGGAGGAAGAAGGAAATAATGGAAAGAAGGAAGGGAGGGAGGGAGGGACGGAGGGATGGAGGGATGGTTTTTATCTCTTACTCTGTACAAAACTCAAAATGGATCAAAGACCTTAATGAAAACCTGAATGAAAACTTTAAAACTACTAGAGGAAAATGCAAATGAAACATTTCAAGATATTGGCACAGGCAACAATTTCCTGAATAGGACTCCAATACTCCAGGAAATAAAGTCAAGAATTGCCAAATGGGATTGCATCAAATTAAAAAGCTTCTGTTTAGCAAAGGAAACCGTCAGCAGAGGGAAAAGACAACCTACAGAATTGGAGTTTCATCTTAGGATATATAAAGTACTAAAAAAAATAACACCAAAAGAACAAGTAATCCAATCAACAAGCAAGCAAGTGATTTGAACAGACTTCTCAAAAACAAAAAAGAAAGGTACAAATGGGCAATAAGCAAAAAATGTTTAACATCTTTAGCCACCAGTGAAATGCAAATCAAAACTGCATTGCAATTCTATCTCACCCCAGTCAGAATGGCTATCATCTAAAACACAAAAAATAACATGCTGGTGAGAATGTGAAGAAAAAGGAACACTTATGCACCATTAGTGAGAATATAAACTAGTACAGCCATGTTAGAAAACATTCTGAGGTTCCTCAAAAAGTTAAAAATAGATCTATCCTATTACCCAGCTGGGAGAAGGACCCGGTAGCCCACTCCCAAAAATCAATCCGCCACTGAAAACCCTATGAATAGCAGAGAAGCCCTGACAATAGTGCTTCAACACTATTACCCAGCTATGTCAACATTAAAACATTATCCAGCCATAACATCCCTGAGTATATACCTGAAGGAAATGAACACAGCATACAGGAGAACCTGCATACACACATTTATTGCAGCATTCACAATAGCTAACCTATGGAATCAACTTAAGTGCCCATCAGTGGGCGAAGATATATGGTATGTATACACAATGGAGTATTATTCACCCATTAAATAAAAATGAAACCATGCCATTTGCAGGAAAATAGATGGAACAGGAAGTTATTTGTGAAGTGAAATAAGTTAGAAAGATATGTATTGCATTTTTTTTCACATCTGTGGAAACTAAAGGAAAAGATAACTTGAAAACAAAATATTAAGGAAGAGGAAAAGGACTAGGGGAGGGGAGGAAGAAAGGGCAAAAGAGGGCAGTTGAGTGGATGGGTATGATCAAAGCATGGTATAAACATATATGGAAATATGACAGTGAAACCCACTAATTTGTACAATTAATGTTGTTATTATGTGCTGTCGAGTTGGATCCCACTCATAGCGACCCTAAGTACAATAGAACGAGGTACTGTGCTCTGACCAGCACTATGGCAGTGCTTCTCTGCTATCTATAGGGTTTTCAATAGCTGATTGTTTCAGGAGTGGGCTGCCGGGTCCTTCTCCCAAACCTACAGCACCTGGGATTCCCAAGAGGCCTTCCATCCAAGGACTAACCAGGCCCAACCCTACTTCGCTTCTGAGATCTGGTGAGATCAGACACCAGAGTGGTATGGCTGTAGACTATGAGTTAATAAATGTAATAAAAACATAAAAACAAATAATAAATCTTGTCTCTTTATAGGTTATCTCTAGTATTTGTTAGTGATAGAAAGCTAACTACCACAGAAGGGAATTTTCTTTTACATTGGTATACATTACAGCCATAAAATTTATGTTTTTAAAATCACCAAAAGAAGAGAAAAAGAGATAAGTTAATAACCACAGCTACTAAGTACAGAATCAGAACAAGAAAACTAGTTTGTCTGATTATGCTTTTGACTTTTACCCTTAGGGAAGTAACTGATATAAAACTTTCCCTTCCACTGTAAACAATCAGAAAACTGGGGGGGGGAAAGAAGATGAAGTAAGTATTCTCAGAGATTAAACCAAAAGAAGCACAGGACTTCAGCCAATGAGAGGAGTGGAGTATTAAAGTTAACCCTATGAGGGCTTGTCTTTACCCATGGAACAACATATAGACTGATGCATGGGATGGGAACCTAAGCACAGCCCCAGTTTGGTACTGAGTTAAAAACTCCAAAATAAGGCTCAACAAGGATATGAAACTTCATGAAGAGTATGGTAATGGAAGGATCTAGGCAAAGAAAGAGATCCATAAATCTAGATGAATAGCTTCAAGTCCGGCTAAATATTGAGGGTGCCAAAAAATATGTATACATTTTCAGAGATGTTATCTACATATTACTTTTCGAAGCTGAAGTGAATTATGACAGCAATCAGTCAAGCACAGTGGCACATGCCTGTAATCCCTGCGATTTGGGAGGCAGAGGGAAGAGGATCACAAGTTCGAGGCCAGAGGCAGCCTGCCCAACTTAGTGAGACCCCGTCTCAGGATAACAAATAAAAAAGAGGAGATCTGGGCACTTGCAAAGTATGCACAAGGCTCTGAGTTCAACCCCCCAGTACAACAACAACAAAAAAAAGGAATTATGATAACAATGTGTGGTATTATATTAATTTAAAAGATGGCATTAATCAAATGAATGCTAGTGACATTGTGTGGCAGGCAGGACAGTCAAAGGAAATGGCGGAAGCACACTTGTCATTCAAGGCGTGCAAAACCATTTTGAAGTGGTGTTTGAAATTCAAGAACACCTTGTAAGTAAAATGACCAAGGGGACATGAGCATGCAATAGACTCTCCAACGCACCTCACAATTGCACATGTGCCTGATAAGTTTGAGACACGCGGTATTGTCAGTGATGTGTACAAGGGAAGATCTGGGAGGCCTTGCACAGCCATCAGGCCTGCTTCTTCCACCATGGTTACCCCTTTGAGCACCTCTTGTAATTGCAGAAGACAAACATGACCTGCATTCACCTTTTCTTATTGGTATATTGAGTGTGACAACATTAATACAGTTTTATCCTTCATTAAAATGTGATTTTTTTTTTGTATCTTCTGTACTATTCTGTGCATGTGTGGGATGAAACTCTACATCACAGAAGTAGTTTCACTTCCCAGCAGGTATAAACAGAACGATTCCAAGAGCCCAGAAGAAATTTTATTGCCTGTTAACCAAAAGGAAGAGATTTTGTTAAATATTCAGGGAATTGAGGAGAAATGGCAGAAAAGTCCCATGTTGGCCATCTAGCCAAACAGCCCTTGAAATAAAGCCTGAGAAGTATGAAGGTGACCTACAAAAATCTTTGCTTGCCAAAACTACCTAAAGATTTTTTAAAAGACCATAAAATGCAAACATTTAACCACATTTCATAATATCTAGCATGAAATAAAAAATTATTAGGCTAATGAAACAGAAGCAAATAAGGAAGAAAATATGAATCAATAAAAAAAAGAAACCCAGAAATGATAAAGATAACAGAATTGGCAGAAAAAGACTTTAAAATAGCTACTATATGATTTAATGGGAGAAGGGCCTGGCAATCCACTCCCAAGGCAATCCCGAAACAGTCAGCCATTGAAAGCCCTATGAGGGTTGCTATGAGTCAGATACTGACTCGACAGCACCTAACAACAACACATGATTTAAGTCAGAGATTTAAAGCAGGGATTGGCAAACTTCTATAAAAGGCCAAATAATGGAAATATTTTAAGCTTTGTAGACCATATACAGTCTCTGTCGCATATTTTTCTTTCTTAAACATGATTTTATAATGCAAAATCTAATCTCAACTCACATGTCATATAAAAGCAAACCATCGGCCAGGTTTGACTCATAGGTCATAGTTCACTAACCCTTGATTTAAGTGAAAACAAAGTAGAGAAAGAAACCAAAGATGTAATAACTATAGACCAAATAAATCTACTAAAAATGAAATGTGTTCTATCTGAGGTGAAATTTTTACTGTATTACAACAGATCAAAGGACAGATCAGTAAACTTGACAACAATAAAAACTATCCAGACAAATGCCTAACAGAGAGAAGGCATTAGTGAAGTAGGGAAGGACTTCATGCAAGCTAATATGATTAGAGTCTCGAAAGCAGAGAAGGAAGACCAAAAATATTGAAGCAATAATGGCTGAAACTTTCCAAATTTGATTTTTAAGAAACATCAATTTATATCATAATGAAATTGCCAAAGCCAGTGATAAGTAGAAAAGTGTATAAGCATATATAGAAGAAAATACACTACATATGACCCAAAGAGAGAAAACATATAATTCTGTAGACATCCTACTAGAAGTAATGCAAGGCAGAAGACGATGGAAGTACAGCCTCACAGCGCTGGAATAAAAGCCTTTCTTTACCACTATACTAATCTGCCTCCCAGTGAGCATAAAAATTGCTCCTATCACACATGGATTCCATAGGAACTTAATAAAATACCTCATATAAAACTGATATTTTAATTTTACTATTACTGTTCATATTGTTATTACTATTTAAGCATGAAGGGATGTTTTTATATTTAAAGTACAAAATCCCAATTTTAGAGTACAGTAATCTTTCTGAAAAGATCTTTCAAATTTATCTCTTCTTTCCTACTTAATCCATTTGCCTATTGGATTATTTTTTTTTCTGGAGTCTACTGTTTTATCATTTCCAAGTCTTTGTATATCCATCTAGCTACCCATCCTCAAGACCTACCTCAGTCCTCATTTCTCTAAGTCTTCCACTGTCATCCTTCCAGATGTTCTTTCAGGGTTCCATAATGTTATTTATAGCAATGTCTCCAACTTGAATGTGCATATGAGTCACCTGGAGTCGAGCCTGTGAACTGCACTTTCACAAATTCCCAAGTGCTATTGGTGCCACTGGACTGAGGAGGCCGCACCCCCCACCTTTTTTTTTTTTTTTAAACTGGGGGTTGAACCCAGGGCCTCGGGCTTGCATTCTTTGCAACTGCTGGACCACTGAGCTGCACCTCCAGCCATTTTTTAATTTGAGACAAGTTCTCATTAAATTACACAGATTGCCACTGCCACTGGTCTTGACTTTGCAATCCTCCTGGCTCCGCCTCCTGAGCCAGTGGGATTACAGGCATGTGCCACTATGCTCGGCTAGGAGGCCACACTTTTAAGCAGCAAAATCTTAGGCCTTTTCTTATAGGTATATCTGTATCATCTCACTTACTAGAATAATAACTTTAAAGAAGAAATCTGAGTTTTCTTCATTTTCATCTCCATCACAGCACGTAATACAGGGCTATAGAGTGAATTGATTCTTTTTGTGTTCTTCCCCCTCACCCCCAAGACAGGGCCTCCCTATGTAGCCCAGGCTGGCTTTGAACTTGTGATCCTCCTGTCTCCGCTCCTGAGTGAGGAGATTACAGCTGTGTGTCACCACACTCAACTTGCTAATTGATTCTTGATGGATAAATAACAGATGATGATGATGACGTTGATGACTGATAGCCAGGTAGATGGACCATCTTAGCCAGTCCACTTCCTTGTCAAACCTTGACTCCTCATCACTGAGACTTCTGGATCTGCTTCTGATTCTTATGTGTGTAGGGGAAATAAAACCTAAGGTCTCCTTCAAGTCCTTGTACCTGGACCAAACCCACCATCCATAACACCACGAGACGTTCATAAAGGATGACACTGGCTGATAAAATTGTCACTCGTTTATCTAAATTTAAAATGTGGATTTGCCAGAGATTTCTCTTTACACAGACACTGTAAATACCTTCTGTGTCTGAGTAAAAAGAGAGAACATGTGTGATCCGTCGTACTATAAGGAGGAAGATCGTTGTAACTGAAAACAGAAAAGGCTTTCTTCCAGACTCTCCTAAACCTAATAGAGTCTGTACACTGAAAAACCTTCAGAGACTTGTGAGTTCCGCCCCCTAGTCCAGAGGCTCCTGGTTAGACCTGCCTGGCCATAGCCCCTCCCCTGCCATGTGATTGACAGGGCCGGCTATCACACCTCAATATTGTTCTGTATTCAACATGTGTTTCCCCTCTGCAGAAATTACATCAGGTCTCAGGAAGTCTCTTTTCTGCAACAGAACCAGCCATATTCTCAGCCAAGGCTTTGTGAATTAAAAAAATGAAGATAAACGAATCCTAGTGCAGTTCTTTAAAGCTCACATGTTTGCCACAGAGCCCTTATTTCATACTCCCATCCCAGCCGGCTCATCTGTGCATTACGTCCCAACTGTCGAGCTCTCCACGAAAACGAGCAAGACAGAAAGGAGGGGGAGAGGCAGCACCTGTTGGATACGTGTTTCTTCACGTAAAGCATAATTGTTTCTATGCTTGGCCTTTCACCAGAAGGGAGCCCGATGACAGCTTGGCTTCCACTCACAGATTTTAACCTGTTACTAAACGAATTGAACATGGCAAAATTCGGGGAATCCCATTTCTTTCATGATCATTTCTTTTTGGTTTTTCAAAGGAAGCTAACAAAATTTCCTTGCCTTGCCTCATTTGAAAAAAAAGAAAAAAACAAAGCCTTAAAATGGCTGTAACTACTGTCTTCTTTTTCCACCCCAAATATACTTTGCTCTTGTTCAATGTAAAATGCATTTCCCATGACTACACACTATGTAAAAATCTCCCTTCCTAACCCCTTTTTAAAGGGTTAGGTTTATGTTCCATTCTAATTAAAGCCCCACATACTCTCAACATCATTGTTTGTCATAAGTTGGAAGCAACCAGATATCAGAAACTAAGACAGAAGAACTCTCTTGTCAATACTCAGCAGAGCCCCACAGACAATTTACAGCTCATTTGATGATGAAGACAATCATAATGACTCCTTAAATTTTAATCACATGCACAAGTTCTTTTAAAAAATGCTTTCCTAGCTGCGTGTGGTGGCACAAGCCTGTAATCCCAGCACTCAGGAGGCTGAGGCAGGAGGATCATGAGCTCAAGGCCAGCATGAACTATATACAGAGTTCCAGGCCAGCCTGGTTACATAGTGACTCTGCCCTGACTCAAAAAAAAAAAAAAAAAACAAGCAAGCAAACATAGTCCCCTGCCTCTGGTATCATCATCATTCTTCATTTATTTTACAAGTATTTATTGAGTCCTTGCTCATGGCAGATGCCATGTAAGGCTTGTAGGGGTTACAACAGTGGATAAGAGAGATATAATCATTGTCTTCCCTTATTCCATATCCAAGGAATGTTCATTGAGCTCCTATAGGATTTAAGACACTATTATCATGATATATTTATAAAAGGTTATAAATCTTTTTATTGTTTACATCAGAAATTGGAAGCCCAAAAAGGTTAAGTCATAGTTAGCTCTGAGTACAAGGGATATAGCAAACAAGAGGCACCGTGACAGAGATGGATGAAAGCCCAGATGGGCAGAGTTTCCCCAGATCAATTACAATTTCACTTCTAAGCCAAGATAATAAATAAATTATAATGCCTTGGCATACTGGGAGAAATATCAGACTAGCAATTGAGGTTTTTAGATTTGGGTTCCATTTTTATTATTTCCTAATGCACTGAATGGGGCTGAGGATTAGCTCAGTTGGTAGAGTGCCACACTGCACTCTCTGAGGCCCTGAGTTTGATCCCAGGACCACAAAAAAAAAAAAAAAAAAAAGGAGAAGGACATGGCAACCCACTCCCAAAACAATCAACCATTAAAAACCCTATGAGGCTCACCATGAGTCAGACCCAACTCAACAGCACCTAACAACAACAAACAACAATGCACTGAATAAGGTTAGTTGTTTTCTAATAGTGTTCTCAGAAACCTAATGTTCTAAGGAAATGACTTAGGAATCTTTGAGCAAAGTATAGGGAGATGAGCTGGCTCTAAGCAATCCACTCCAGATTTAACCACAGGTTTTGTCTGCTTTATATATTGAGGTTCTGTATATAATTTTACTTCTAAAAATGATCTTTCTTTAAAAAGGAAACCACAAAAACAAAAATTTGGAAATCAGTGAAATGACCTTAAAGATCTTTTTTCAATTCTGATGATCTATAACTTGGTAAACTTTCAAACATTATCAGCTCAGTGTTTTTCCTCTGTTTGGGATGATTAACACTGGGCTCTATTCCCAACTACTGATCAGTACCCTAGACTCTAGAATCTTGCTTCTTCTGAATGTGTGTGGCTCATGTCTCAGTAACATCACCTGGAAGCTTGTTGGAAATACAGAATCTCGGGCTCCACCCCAGACCTTCTGAATCTGAGCTTGAACTTAACAAAGATTTCCAGGTAATTCTATGAACATCAAAGTTTGTGAAGCACTGATCTACAATATTTGGGAATCTTTCTTGGTTAATGGATATCACTGGCTCCAATCACATTCTCCTCTCATGGTTCATAGCAGGAAGTTTACGATGGCTGATCACTCCTGCCCTGTCCTATCTCCATGGCTCCAAAGGGAAAGATAGAATATGGACAAAATAGAAATGCTATTCTAGCTAACAATTTAACAGTCACCATCTGCCAACTTATCCTTATACATGCCCCCCTCCAGTACCCATGACCAATTAAAATGTTAGGGATATTGAAAACAGCTCTTCTCCAGGAAAGCTGAGGCCCCTTTGATGAGATCATCTTTCCAATCCAGTCCAATCGCAAGACTCACTAATTTTATAAAACAGACATTCATAACAAAAACCCTCAGATCCTTTACAAATTGCCCTGGGCTTGTCCGTGTGTTATTAAAGTGGGGCTGAGTAATAAATGCTATAAATGTCCTAGGAGACAGCACTCATGCCCAGCGAGCGTGACATCCCATAATAGACCCACTTGGCATGTTACCCCGGCGCCTTTCTCCACCCTGATCTCTGGAAGCGAGAGAAAGGTAAACATCAGAATGTCAATCCAAAGGCGTAGACATGGGTATAAGATGCTTTGCTTGGAGAGTTTTCATAAGATCCTATTTCTGGCCAAATTCCTATTACTTCTAAGTTGTAGTCAGGAGACGATTTTTGCATTAACGTTTCTCTTCCCAGAAGGAAAACATTATCCTCCAAATAAAATTCAAGTGAACTAAATTGCTTCCAACCTCAGTATCATCAGACTTGGTGTCATTTGTGGATTCAAGACTCAGTCCTATTTAATCTGCTCAAGTTCCATTCCTAATAGGAAAAATGCCAACAAACGAACACAAGAAGCATCCCATTTTTAGAAGGAATCACCTTCTATGTTTCAGACTGGCCATAAAGCAGTCTATCAATTTCTTACAGAGTCAGCTCTTTCTGGCAAACTCAAATCTGACTGCATTCATTCTTTCAACAAATATTTATGGAGTGTCTACCATATAGGCACTGGTGCTATCTGCTAGAGAAACAGATGGCTCATTTTAATCAAGAAAATTTTAGCTTACCTGTGAAGACAAATATAAATAGCTACTAAATCATATAATCAATACTCTCCTGGTGGTTTGAAAAAGATACTATGGGAATATAGACTAGTAAGCAATGAGGATCCAAATATTGGTAAATCTCTGTCCTTGGTTTCAAGGAGGCTTTAATCTAGATGAGAAAATGAGAAATGCACCTTAATATGTTTAGACCATTGGTGTTAAGTACCAAGTGTGTAACTCGCCAAAACACAGCCAGGGCTAAGTAAATTAGTTACAGTATTGTTGTTGTTGTGTGCCGTCGAGTCGGTATCCGACTCATAGCGACCCTCTGTACAACAGGGGAAACACTATTGTCAGTGCTTCTCTGCTGTTCATAGGGTTTTCAATAGCAGATTTTTGGGAGGGGGTTGCCAGGTCCCTCTCCCAGCCTACAGCTTGTGGTGTTCCCAGGCGGTCTCCCATCCAGGTACTAACCAGGCCTGACCCTGCTTAGCTTCCAAGATCTGACGGGATTGGATGCCACAGGGCTATAGCTGCAGGCAGTTACAGTATATACATAGTGATTTAGGGCTTTATCATGGTGGGCTGTGAGGATTAAACATAGGTAGGGTAATAAGTGGATTTGAGAAGCCTGTAAGAAAAGTAGAAAGAATGCCTATTATGGGGAAAAAATGTAAGAAGAAAGGGGATGTCTGAGCCTGGAAACAGCACAAAGACATAGAGATAGGCCAGCACTCCATCCCCTATCCTGAAGCAACAACAAAGCTTGCAGTCTGCTGGTAACCAGGGTTTTGTGCATACAGAATCTTCAGGGGTAAATTTGAAAGGTCTATTGAGGCCATAGCATGTAGCCCTCAATAGCATATATGTTGTTGTTGTTGTTAGCTGCTATCGAGTCCGTGTCCGACTCATAGCAACCCTACATACAACAGGTGAAACAGTATTGTTGGTGCTTCTCTGTTATTGAGTTTTCAATGGCTGATTGTTTTTTGCAGTTAGTGAGTTACCAGGTCCTACTCCCAAGCCTACAGCACCTGGCTACCCAGGCAGTCTCTTAAATTGGAAGGTTAAGGGAAATGATCAGTGGATTAAGAACAAATAGGAGTTATCCAAAGAAGTAATCATCTAAGGAGAAAAATTTGAGCAAAGGTACAGAAATGAGAGATAAGGTGGTATATTTAAGAGAGTATACATAGAATGATATGAGCTATGATTGTTACCTCCACATGTCTGGCAGCTTGTTGTGCTGTGGGGGCTTGTGTGTTGGTGTGATGCTGAAAGCTATGCCACCAGTATTACAGATACCAGCAGTGTCACCCATGGTGGACAAGTTTCAGCTGAGCTTCCCAGACTAAGACAGACTAAGGTGAAAGACATGTCTAACCCACTCCTGAAACAATTAGCCATTGAAAATGCTATGAATAGCAGAAAAACACTATCAGATATGGTGCCAGAAAATAAGTCTCCCAGAATCCAAGGCACTCAAAAGACATCTGAGGAAGAGTTGCCTCCTCAAAGCAGAGTCTAACTTAATGATGGGAATGGAGTAAAGCCCAAGGGACCTCCATTTCCTGCTGTGGCATAACTCAAAATGAGAAGGACAACTGTAAATATCCATTAATAATTGGAATATGGAATGTATATAGTGTGATTCTAGGAAAATTAGAAATAGCCAAAAGGGAAATGGAGTAAATAAACATTGACATCCTAAGCATTGGTGAGCTGAAATGGATTGGCATGTACCATTTTGAATCAGGTAATCATATGGCCTACTTTCTGGCAATGACAAATTAAAGAGAAATAGGGTTGCATTCATCATCAAAAAAGACATCACCAGATCTGTCCTGAAGTTCAAAGCTGTCAGTGATAGAATAATATCCATACTCCTACAAGGAAGTCCAGTTAATATGACTATTATTCAAATTTATACATCCACCGCTGAGGCTACAAATGAAGATAGAGAAGGTTTTTGTCAACTTCTGCAATTGGGAATAGGCTGAACATCCAATCGGGTTGTACTGATAACTACTGGTGACTGGAATATAATACTTGGGAAATATGGCCTTGGTGACAGAAACAATACTGGAGATTGCATGATAGAATTTTGTCACACCAATGACCTTTTCTTTGTATGTACATTTTTTTCACCAATGTACACATGGAATTCAACAGGTGGAACATACAGGAACTAAATTGACTATATTTGTGGAAAGAAAGAATGGAAAATCTGAATATCAAAAGTCAGAACAAGACCAGTTATTGATTGTGGATCAGACTATCAACTGCTCTTTGCAGGTTCAGACCAAAGCTGAAGAAAATTAGAACAAGTATACAAGAGCCAAGGTATGGCCTTGAGTATGTCCCACCTGAGTTCAGAAACCACCTCAAGAACAAGTTTGATGTATTAGACCCTAATGATCAATGACCAGACAAGTTGTGGCATGACATCAAAGACAGCATTCATGAGAAAAGCAAAAGGTTATTAAAAAGACAGGAAAAAAAGAAAAGACCAAACTACATGTCAATAGAGACTTTGAAATTTTCCCTCGAATGTTGAGCAGCTAAAAGGAAGACATGTGAAATTAAAGAACAGAAAATTTCAAAGGGCAGCTCAGGAAGACAAAATCAACTATTATAATGATATACACAAGGAGTTGGATACAGAAAACCAAAAGGGAAGAACACACTCTGTTTTTCTCAAGTGTAAGGAATTGAAGAAAAAATTCAAGCCTCCAGTGGCAATTGTAAAGGATTCTATAGGGAAAATATTAAACGATGTAGGAAATATGAAAAGAAGATGGAAGGAATATATCGAGCCATTATACCAAAAAGAACTGATGGATGACCAGCAATTTCAAGAGGTTGCATATGATCAGGAACCAATGGTACTAAAGGAGGAAGTGTAAGCTGCCTTGAAGGAACTGCCAAAACACAAAGCTCCAGGACTTGGTGGAATATCAATGGGGATGTTTCAACAAACTGTTGCAGCACTGAATGTGCTAACTTTTTTATGCCAAGAGATTTAGAAAATACCTACCTGGCCAACTGACTGGAAGAGGTCCATATTTGTGCTTATTCCCAAGAAAGAAGATCCACTCAAATGTGGAAATCATTGAACAATATCACTAATATAGCACACAAGTAAAATTTTGCTTAAAGATCATTCAAAAGTGACTGAAGCAGTATATAGACAGGAAATTGCCTGAAAGTCATGCTGGATTCTGAAGAGGGCATGGAGCTAGGAACATCATTGCTGATGTCAGATGGTTATTAGCTGAAAGCACAGAATACCTGAAGAATATCTATGTTTTATCAACTATGCAAAGGCATTTTACTGTGTGGATCACAATAAACTATGGATAACATTTCAAAGAATGGAAATAGCAGAGCATTTAATTGTACTCATGAGAAATCTGTACATGGACCAGGAGACAGTCATTTGAACAGAACAAGGAAGCATTGCCTGGTTTAAAGCCAAAAAGGTGTGCCTCAAAGCTATATCCTTTCACCATACCTCTTCAATCTCTGCTGAGCAAATAATCTGAGAAGCTGGACTTTATGAAGAATAACACAGCATCATGATTAGAGAAAGACTTATTAACAACTTGCGTCACGCAGATGAGACAATTCTCCTTGCTGAAAGTGAAGAGGATTTGGAACATTTACTAATAAAGATCAAAAAACACAGCCTTCAGTATGGATTGTGCCTCAATATCAGCAAAACAACAATTCTTGCAACTGGGTCAGTACACAGCTTCATGATAAATGGAGAAAGGATTGAAGTCACCCTTGAATGTCAAGCAGCTAAAGTAAAAGGAAGACATGATGAAGTTAATGAACTTCATCAACACCCATAAAACCAGTAGTCAAAAAATCAAAAGACACATTGCATTGGAAGAAGCTGTTGCAAAAGACCTCTTTCAAGTGTTGAAAAGTGAAGATGTAACTTTGAAAATGAAAGCATGTGCCTGATTGATGCCACAGTATTTTCAGTTGCATCATGTGGTTGTGAAAGCAGAATGTTGAATAAGGGAGACAGAACTGATGTTTTTGAATTATGATACTGGAGATGAATATTGAATATAACATGGACTGCCAAAAGAACCAACAGATCTGTCCTAGAAGAAGTACAACCAAAGTGCTCCTTGGAAGTTAGGATGGCTACATGCGTCTGCTGTATTTTGGACGTGTTGTCAGCAAGGACCAATCCCTGGAGGACACATCATGTTTGGGAGCATGGTGGGTCAACAAAAAAAGGAAGACCCTCAACTAGATGGATTGACACAGTGGCTGCAAAAATGGGTTTCAGCATAAAAAAGATCGCGCGCCTGGCACAGATTCAGGGAGTGTTTTGTTCTGTCATAGATAGGGTTGCTATGAGTTGGATCCAACTCGATGGCACCTTACAACAACAACATGAGCATTAAGCAATGGGGTTGGAGATATAAAAAAGGATCGGATAAATGGACTTGTACATTTCTAAAACCTCTGAAGTGGGTTTATAAAAAAGTCAGGTTTATCTTTTTGTCGATCACTCTGCTGGCACTATGGAGAAATAAAGAGAACAAACAAGACCATTGAGAAAGTTATTTCAGTAACCCAGATAAAAGGAATGAAAGCCTGAATTCAACCTGTAATGATGTGAAGGAACTTGTGTGGAGTAAAACTGGTGGATATGGATCACTTTTAAGATGTGGCACGTCCAGGAAAAGTGTCAGCTTACCGATGATTCCTTGGCTTCTATCTTGATTGAATGGGTGACTCCTGACTCTGTTAATTGTTGGTACTTGAAGTTGAAAAGGCTAGTGTGAGTTGAAGCTGTGTTACATTTGTTGGAAATTTAAAATGCTATTTAAGATAGATGGGTAGTAATTGGATATAAGTCCATAGCTTAAAGGAAGTTAGGCCCTGGAGAAATAAAGCCAGGATCTAAATGAATATGAGTGTAAGAATTTGTGAGATCACCCAGGCATAGAACATGACTTGAGAAAGGTGAAGCACTAGAAGAAACCCTGGGAAGCAAGCACACCTGTGGCCTTTTCCAATAGCTGGAGACAACCGTGGAGCTCCTCCCCAGGCTTCTCTCTTCTAATCAGTCACAGATTGTTCCATTGTATCTTCTACCCAATTTTTCTAAAGTTGTCTCATTTTGTCAGTATTCCTCCAAAACTGGAACACTTTTGATTGATGTGTGTTATGGTTTGATTATGAAATGGCCCCCTCAAGGCCTACGTGTGAAAGCCTAGGTCTCCAGCTTGTTATGTTGTTAGGTGTCAGTGCAGAGTCAGTGTCCAACTCATAGCAACCCTACGTACAACAGGCGAAATACTATTGTCAGTGCTTCCCTGCTATTCATAGGGTCTTCAATAGCGGATTGTTTTTGAGGTATGGGCTTCTGGGTCCTTCTCCCAAGTCTACAGCACCTGGTGCTCCTAGGTGGCCTCCCATCTAAGTGCTAACTGGGCCCAACCCTGCTTAGCTTCCGAGGTCTGACGGGATCAGGTACCACAGTGCTCCAGCTGTAGGCAGGTCTCTAGCTAGTAGTACTATTTTAGCAGATTTTGAGAACTCCAGGAGGTGGCGCCCAGCTGGAGGAAGTAGGTCACAGGGACAGTGTGGGGAGGAGGACAGGTCCTTGGTGGGTGTCATGTCCAGAACCACTTCCTGTCCTTTTCTCTGTTTCCTGCCTGCCATGAGGTAAACTGTTCTGCTCCCCAGGCTCTCTCCACCATGACAAAATCATCTCAAACTGAGACTAAATAAACAATTCCTCCACTTCCATTGTTTGGGCAGCTATTTTGGTCACAACAACAAAAAAGCTAATACAATATGAATTCATCAACCCATGGACTGACCAAACCTGGGAGTATCATCCTGGTTCTAGAGTCAGGATGATAAACATTTGCCAAAACGTGTGTTCCTACTTTTGTAAGACAAATTTGTCACTAGAAAGTGGTTGACCAAACTGGGCACTGTAGCGCATGCCTGTAATCCCATCAACTCAGGAGGTGGAGGCAGGAGGATTGCAAGTTCGAGACCAGAGGCAGTCTGTGTAATTTAGCGAGACCCTGTCTCAAAAGGAGTAAAAAACAATTTTAAAAATTTTAAAAATTAAAAAAATGGGCTAGAGGTGCAGCTCAGTGGTCCAGCACTTGCAAAGCACACAAGCATGAGGCCCTGGGTTCAACCCCCAGTACCTCGGGAAAAAAAAAAAAAAAAGAGAGAGAAAGTGGTTATCCAAATCCCAGCACTCAGGAGAGTCATGAATTCAAAGGATACCTAGGGAGACCCTGATTCAAAATCCCATCCAGGGATTTCATTTCCTAGTCTCCTCGCTAATGACGTGCAAGAAGAAATGATGTGATATTTCTAGCCCAGAGTTTTATGAAGAAGTAGGCTCCTCTCCTCTCTACTCTTTCCTCTTCTTTAAGTTAGACACAAATGATGATAAAGCCAAAACTTATAAGGTCACTGAGCCACCAGAGAGAAGGAATCCAGGACCCTGAATCCTCACATGCAGGAAAATAGCCTATAAGACAAGGTGTATCTGAGTGGGTGCATGAGCAAGAACTAAGTTTCAGTTATATTGCACTACTGAAATTTAGAAGTCTATTTTTTAGAGCAGCTATGGCCCTAATGGGCTAGGGTTTAGCTCAGTTGGTAGAGTGCTGCTCTATGCTCTCTGAAGCCCTGGGTTCTATCCCTAGCACCGCAAAAATGAGAGAAGGATTTGGCAATCCATTCCCAAAACAGTCCTGAAACAATCCATCATTGAAAACCCTATGCATAGCAGAGAAGCACTGACATGGTGCCGGGCATGGCACAGTGCCAGGGAGTGTTTGGTTCTGTTGTACATCGGGTCGCTATGAGTCAGACCCGACTGGATGGCACCTAACAACAATAATCTTCATATCATATATCTACTAAAATATCAAAAGAAACCATTCATTTTAAGAGGAGTAATGTCACACCAATATATGCACAGACTTTGATTTCCCCATTGTCTAGTTGTGCATTCTTCCAGGATCCAGTTACACAACTTTATGTTTATCTCTACTGAATTGTATCTCACTAGATTTAGAGTCTGAATATTTTAGATATCTGTTTGGAATTTAATTTTGTTATTCATTTGTATTAACTATTCCTTTCAGCTCTCTCACATATATAAATTTGACCAAGAATTCTATCTTTGAATAATTAAAAATAATTGAAAGGCTGGGACTGGACTAACATTTCCACACATGGTTGCTTAATTGCTCTCAGCATAAGACCTTTTCTCAGGCTTTCCCAACCCTAGTGACACCTCTCCTCACTCATGCACACTTAAATCACTCTACTCTACTCCTGCTTTGAGTTTTGCGGGACTTCAAGACAAGAGGACCCATAGAATTAAAAGGGAATACGAGCAAAGAGCATCTGTCCTCCTACTGTTCATCCCTTTGTTGTTGTTGTTAGGTGCCACTGAGTCAAGGCTGACTCACAGAGATCCTATGTATATGCCTGTTGGATGAACGAGTGATGAAAGGGAAATCACGTGGTGAGTGAATGGAAAAGTTGGTCAAAGGCAGAGATCCTATGATCTGCTATGTATAGCAGATCAAAATACTTTCCAATTCTGTGCCAGGCATATGATCTTATCTAAGTTTAAGCCCACTGTTGCACACACTGTGTCAATCCATCTGGTGGAGGATTTTCCTTTTTTTCGTTGACCTGCCACTCTCCCAAACATGTCTTTCTCCAGGGATTGAGCTCTCCTGACTACATGTCCAAAATATGTAAGATGCAGTTTAGCCATCCTTGCTTCCAAGGAGCACTCTGGTTGCACTTCTTCTAGGACCGATCTGTTTGTTTTTTTGACAGTCCATGATACATTCAGTAGACATCTCCAGCACCATAATTCAAAAGCATCAATTCTTCTCCTGTCTCCCTTGTTTAATGTCCAACTTTCACAACCATATGACCTAACTGAAAATACCATGACATGAGTCAGGTACACCTTCATCTTCAACGTGACATCTTTAGCCCATGCTTTTTTCCAATTCCAAGTTACCACTTGGAATCCCAAGCAGTCTCTGTGTTTCTCGTGTCCCCACTCTCGTTTGGCCTGGCCTCCGCTCTCACACATTCTTCTAAAACCTATCTGCTCACTTCATTCTCCTGCTAAAGATTTCCAGTGTCTTCCCAATAAATCCAAATCCCTTCCCTTGGTGAACAAAGACCGCTTTGAGCTAGACCCCAACTGCCTACCCACCATTGCATTTCCCTCCAACTCCATCATAAACTTCATGTCATGCACCAAATATGTTAGATCCTTCCACAGGCCCCTGATGTGTAAATATTGCTCTTCAGCTTGAACTAGCAGTTCCCGCCTCCTCTCCTCCCCCTGGCAGAATTAATTGCCTTTTCCTCAGTATGGAACTGCCCTGTTTACAGGTCCATCTTCCCCTCCAGCTGTGAGCATGACGAAGACAAGGCTGTGGCTTTCACCTCTGTTCCCCCAGATCCTTGCACAGTTTGTATTTCACATTCATGCTCAACAAACCCCTGTTGGATGAACAAGTGATGAAAGGGAAATCACGTGGTGAGTGAATGGAAAAGTTGGTCAAAGGCAGAAGACACCCTCTGGCACGGAAACAAAAAATTCAGGGTGCAAATCTTTATGCAATGTTAGGAGACGCTGAAATTTTTCCAGCTTTATTGAAGTACATTTGAAAAACAAGTCGTATACATTTAAGGTATACATCATGAGGTGACGATATACCATTGCAAAATGATTCCCACAGGTAAGCTCGTTAAAGTATTCATCAGCTTCACTAAGCGTTGACGTCTGGTGAGAACTCTTAAGGTCAACTGTCTTAGCAAATTTCAAGTGTACAATTGCCAGTAACTATAGTCACCATGTCTGCAGCCATAGCACCCTGGCATCTGATCCCACCTGATCTTGGAAGCTAAGCAGGGTCAGCCTGGTTAGTAGTTGGATGGGAGACTACTTGGGAACACCAGGTGCTGCAGGCTAGGGAGAAGGACTCGGCAACCCAGTCCTGAAACAATCTGCCATTGAAAATCCTATAAATAGCAGAGAAGCACTGACCATAGTGCTGGTCATAGTACAGTGTCAAAGAGTGTTTTGTTTTGTTGTGCATAGGGTCACTATGAGTCAGAGCTGACTTGACAGCACCTAACAACAGCATCACTATGCTGCACACTTGATCTCCAGAATCGAATCTCAATCTCCTACACAACTGACCTTTGACCAGTATTTCCCCATTTCATCCAATCTCAACCCCTGGAAACCATCATTATACTCTGTACTTTTATAATTTTTTTTTTTTTTTTGGTAGTGCTAGTAGGTTTACCTTAGGCCTCATGCATGCTAGGCAAGTGCTCACTCCTGAGCTGCATTCCCAGTCCCTTTTTATTTGGGTGGTTGTTGTTGTTGTTGTTGTTGTTTTGGTTATTTTAAGGCAGGGTATCACTAAGTTGCTCAGGCTGCCTCTGGTATCCAACTTGAGATCCTCCTGCCTCAGCCTCCCAAGTCAACGGAATGATAGGTGGGGACCAAGCTGCCCATCTGAGTTCAACTTTTTTAGAGTCTACATGTAAATGAGATCATGCAATAACTGGGGATTTTTTTGAGGGGGGGCTCTTTTCTATTTATTTTTAATTGTTGTTGTTAGGTGCCATCGAGTTGGTATCCGACTCATAGCAACCCTCATAGGGTTTTCAATGGCTGGCTGTTTCAGGATTGCCTTGGGAGTGGGTTGCCAGGTCCTTCTCCCATTTTTGAGGTGCTGGGAATTGAACTCAGGACCTCAGAGACTGTAGTGTAGCGCTCTACCAACTGAGCTAAATCCCAGCCCATTTTATTTTTAATAGTGTATATTATTTGTACAAAATAACGAGTTTCATTATGATCTATTTATACATGTACATGATGTGCTGGGATCATACTATCCTCCCCTTACCCTCGCTTGTCCTCCCTCACCCACCCAGCGGGTCCCTTTCCTCTACCCAAATAGTCCTCTTTCAACTTTCAGAGATCACACAGTTTTTGATTGTCTATGTTAGACATTTCACTTAATAGAATGTCCTCCAAGTTCATCGGTGATGTCACACATGACAAGATTTCCTTTTTTAATGCTGAATAATATTCTAAGTATATACATATTACATTTTTTCTGTTCATATGTTGATGAACACTTAAGTTGATTGTATATTTTGGCTATTGTGAATAATGCTGCAATGAACAGAAAGGTGCAAATACCTGTTTGAGATACTGATTTCATTTGCTTTGGAAACATACCTAGATGAGGGATTGCCAGATTATATAGTAGTTGTATTTTTCTTTTTTTGAGGAACCTTCATATTATTTTTCATAATAATAGTACCAATGGACATTCCCATGAATAGTGTTCAAGGGTTCTCTGCTCTCTACATCTTAGCAACACGTTATCTTTTGTCATTTTAATAATAGTCATCCTAACAGGTGTAAGGTGAGAGATCTCACTAACATATGCATTATTGTTCACCCTTTTAACTATTTGGCTTTAAGAACCAACTTTTTTTCTTTCCAAAATAACTGAAGGTCACCACATGTACACAGACCTTTACCTTTACCAGACCTGAACCTGCACTGGCATATAAAATAGATCAAGAAATTCCCTTTGTATTATAGATATCAAACAAGTGAGACTTCCTTAATATTTAAATTCTTACTACTAGTTCTAAAATTAGCACTGTTACACCTGACCAGATCAAATTATCATTATTGACTGCTGTTTGCTTTAGCAAAGTAAAAAAAAAAAAAAAAAAAAAAAAAAAAAAAAAAAAAAAAAAAAAAAAAAAAAAAAAAAAAATCAATAAAAAATTCCAAAAAACTAGAAATAAACTGAGTAAGAAGAGGGGAAAAAAAAAAAAGAGGCCAGGTGCAGTCGTACACGCCTGTGATCCCAGCGGCTTGGGAGGCACAGGCAGGAAGATTGCAAGTTCAAGACCAGAGGCAGTCTGCCTAATTTAGTGAGCTGCCTCAAAAAGAAAAAAAAAAACAAAAAATGGGCTGAGGGTGCAGCTCAGTGGTCCAGCACTTGCAAAGCATGCACCGGCGAGGACCTGGGTTCAACCCCCAGCACCGCAAAAAGAAGAAAGAAAGAAAGAAAGAAAGAAGAAAAGAAAAAGAAAAAGAAAAGAGAAAAGAGAAAAGAAAAGTTATTCCACCCTTACCAGAAGTTATTCTCAACCTATGTTGGAGTAAATTATTGTCAAAGCTGCATAGCCAGCAGCTCTGTCTCCCACATGATTGAAACCAAGTTTGAGTTCAGAGTTCTTAGGAGGTCACTATACATGGTCATTTTACCACCCTTTCTCTTTGTATTTCAAGGGACTTGTGTTCAAATGTCAGACCTAAACCTCGGCTTCTTCGCATAACAAGTGGGCATAATGCTACCCACTGCATACATTTATCATGAAGACTGAGCAAGAAAAAAAATTAAAAGGCCTGAGGCTCAGTTTCTCACGGGAAATACCAGCCTCTTCTCTTCCCCGCAGTCCTCTTCGATGCCTCTATTGAAGGCTGGCCCTGGTAGAGGCCACCAAGGAACCGAACCGTGTGCAAGGAGCGGGCCTCGCCCTCCGTCCTCCTCCCTACCCAGCAGCTCTGCAGTCAGAGTCAGCAGGACCCGCAGGACCTCCTCAATCCCCAGACACCAACCCGGGAAGGGGCCCCGGAGGCCCAGGGCATCTTGTTTCCCTGGTTCTCTCTGAACCCGTAAGACAATAACCTTCCCTAACCCCAACCAGATTCAAGCCCGCAAGCAGCGGGAGAAAAGTCGCCTCTCCCCAAAGGGGACCCCAGCCCCGCCCACGCCAGGCGCGGGCTAATGGAAGCCAGACCAGGCAATTCCCAGGGATTCACCACCGCCTCGGCCCCCCGGGGCAGGGTGTCCCGGCCTCCGCCCCTCTCGTGGCAGACACAGCTCGTCCTCCGCCCCCCAACACACCCCGCTACTTTTTTTTTTTTCCCCCAGGTCACGAGGCCACTTCTCTACCGGGGCAGAAAGCTGTCTGCGCCAGGGACCTTCCAGGCTACCCGGGAATACCGTGTTCGCCCTTGGCAAAAGCTAACTCCCAAGGGCTTTGGGGAGCCTTCCACACACATCGACGGTGCAACCGCGACCTCCAGTGGCTATACCTGGAGAAAAACCTTCCCACGCTACCCCAGCAACCCCATCCTCTAGGAGACCAGCATAGGGCATGTGGACCTCGTTTCAAATCACCTAGCAGAGAATCTGTGCACAACATTTTAGACAGAACAAAAGAAAAACAAAAAAGCATAGGAGGCTTGGGATAACACACCAATTGACTCTAGCCATGTCACTCCACTACTTACAAACTTGTGGCAAGTGGCCCCTCACAGGAAAATCCCAAGTCCTCAGTACAATAGAGGGAGCATTTTACATCTGAATATGACTATCATTTCCTACAACCTCCTTATTCCTTAATACACTCCAGACACTCCCTAGTCCCTGAGTGGCGTATACTATTTTCTCTGCTTTAAATGACCTTCTTCATGTCTTTATCTGGTGAAATCTTTCTTCTTTGTGAAGATTTCAGATCAGGCATTGCCATTTGGGGACACCTTCAGTACTCTCTCTCCCAACTACTGCAGAATTAATGTTGCTTTCAAAACATACAGCAAGTACAGCTAATACTGGTACATTTATTTATTCACAAAGCAGGAATAGGATGCTACTATAAGGCATTGTGGGCTGGGACTTAGTTCAATTGGTAGAGCGCTGCTCTGCAGTCTCTGAGGTCCCAGGTTTGATTCCCAGCACCACAAAAAAATGGGAGAAGGACGTGGCAATCCTGAACTCCCAAGGCAATCCCGAAACAACTAACCATTGAAAACCCTATGAGGGTCGCTATGAGCTGGACACAACTCAACAGTACCTAACAACAACAACAATAAGGCATTGTGCTGGAAGTTCTAGATACCAGATAAAAGAGGCAGCATTTCTGTATTTGCCATTTCTTCTTTGCTGTGTCAAAATACTTCCCAACAGCTTTAGGGAGGAAAGACTTATTCTGGCTCAGAGGTTCAGAGATTTCAAAAGCAACTTGACCCTGTTGCTTCTGGGTCCACATATGGCAAGGCAGAACATGGCCGGACCATGTGGGGGCGGCAAAGTCCTGTGCCTGGTAGTGGACAGGAGTCAGAGGGACGGGGAGATGGCAAGGACAAGATACATCTTGTAAAGGGTTGCCTCCAGGGGTCTGCTTCCTCCAACCAAGCTCCACCTCCTGATTTCCACCTCCTCCCAATAATAATGCCTCCCAATAATGCCATCCAATTCTGAATCCACCAGTGGATGCATTAAGTCAACCATTAAGTCAGCCATACCACTGTGGCATCCAATCTCATCACATCTTGGAAGCTAAGCAGGGTTGGGCCTGGTTAGTACTTGGATGGGAGACCGCCTGGGAATACCAAGTGCTGTAGGCTTAGTAGAAGGACTCAGCAACCCACTCCCAAAAAACAATCCACCACTGAAAACCCTATGCGTAGCAGAGAAGCACTAACAATACTGTTTTGCCTGTTGTACATAGGGTCGCTATGAATTGGACACCGACTTCACAGCACCTAACAACAACTCATGATGCAATCACATCCCCAAAGCCCACCTCTGAACGTGACATGGAGGACAAAACCTTCCACACGTGACCCTTTGGGGGAGCACTTCCTACCCAACGGTTCAGACCTTGGAATGCTTGCAGACCACGGGGACATGATGGAGAAACAACTACCGCCCTGTGCAGTAAGGACTAAGAAACTGGTTATACAGTCAGCTAAAGAAAAGGAGTCATTCCTCCAGTCTGTGAGAAAGGTAATCAGGGGTGCTGCCCTGATGGAAGGAGAGGCTTTGACTGGGTCTTGAAAAATGAGTGAGAGTTAGTGACATGGATGGCAGAGTTGAAAAGGGCAAGAAGGAATGAAGCCTGTTTGGGGCTTGGAGTAACGAACCCAGAAGCAGGTGTGTGGGGCAGGGAGCAGGCCCTGCTGGGTGGGATGTGGCTTCTGTGATGCACAGCCCAGAGATGCATGGCTAGCACATAACAGGGATCGGAGGACATGACCAGGCGTTCTAAATGTCAACTACAGAAATGAAGAGTCATTGAAGATTCTTAAACCAAATCAATACCTAGAAAGAATAAACTGACACCTAACCTAATAGCTGGGAGAAGGACGTGGCAATCCACTCCACAAACAATTCCAAAACAATCAGCCATTGAAAACCCTATGAGGGTCACTATGACTCAGACTTGACTCGATGGCACCTAACAACAACAACAAAGCTAACATTGCCATATAGCAAAAAGAGATCAAAATCACATTCTGCCTACTCACAGTCCTCAGACACACTGGAGTATCAGTCACTTCTCATCAGAAAGGGCAAGGCTTCTGTGACAAGTCACGACAAAACTGTAAGCTTATAATAACACAAATTTATTATCTTTCAATTCTGTAGGTTAAAAAAATCTATCACTGGATTAATAAAGGTCTTGGTAGTGCTACATTCTATTCTGAAAGCTCTAGAAAATAATGTTTCCATCCTTATTCCTAAAGGCCACCCACATTCCTTTGCTCATGGCCCCCTTCTTGAACCTCGAATGCCACCAGCATGCCAACTCTCTGACCTGTGTTCCATCATCACACCTTTCTGACCACAGCCAGGAAACATTCTCCACTTCTAAGAACTCGTGTGATTAGCTTGGGCCACCTAGATAATTGGAATCATCTCCACCTCACAGCATCGTTGACCATAATCACTTCTGCAAAGTCCCTTTTGCCATGTAAGGTAACATACGTTCACAGGTTCTGGGGATGAGGACGTGGATACATCGGAGGGAACAATATTCTGCCTGCTACATGTGTTTTCTCATAATCTTCTCTAGAATTCTGTGAGATGGTTGCTATTCCTGCCATCTTATAGATGAGAAAACAGATTTAGCCAATTTTCCTAAATCACCTGAAATTTCATACCGTAATTAAGGGCAGAGAGAGACCCATGCCAAGGTCAGCTTGGCTTCCTGTACTGCATTCCAAAATCTCTCAACTCTATGGTCCCGCCACACTGGTTCAGGCCACCCTTATGATTGATGTAGATTGCTGGATGACCCTATCTTGTCCCTCTCTTTCCAGTCCTGTGGTCCTCCAATCCATTCTCCACTCTGCAGCCAGAGTTACCGTTATAAAGCACATATCTACTAAGGTCACCCACCAATGACATTCCACTACTTTATAGAGAAGCCCGGCCTTCTGGAGGTGGGACCCAAGGACTATGGGATGTAGCATCTGCTTACCTCCTCACTCCCCATTCTTCTCACTCTGCTCCCTACCAGGTTCCTAAATTTGTCAGTCCCTCTCTGGGCTCCAGATGTTTCCATATGCTAATTCTTCATCGGGTTGTTGGGTTGGTTAAGTAAAAAATGCAAAGTGCTTTTTATTGTGCTTTGGGCATGTAAGTGTTTAAGGAAGGACTGCAGAGAAAGACAATGCTCTGTGTAACCATGGCAAGATGTGAGAGAGGTCAGCAACAGGGATGGAAAATAAACAGGAAGTTAGATAGAAATGTATCAACACTGCTTCCTTTTTTTCCAATTTGTTTTTCATGGGCTGCCTCTGAAAATCAATTTAAGTACAGATGAGGAAAATAAAAGCATCTTTCAAAACCAACACAGCTAAGAATTACTGAATAGCTCATTCTCTTCATTCTGTTATCTAAAACTCTGAGCACATAAGTGGAACAAAAGTAACAGAATTCAAAGACTGAATGAGGGTTCTCTCTGTTATAAACTACAAGTCCCAAGGATGGGGGGGTTAATGTGAAGGCTTCCTTGCTCCTGAAGCACTCTATCACAGGGAGCAGATGAAGATCTAGGTGGTTGAATGTACAGGGTGAGTGATCTTACAAACAATTTGCATTCTATGTCAAATGAATTGTTTTGTAGTATGATTTAGGGAAAATATTCAAGGCTAGGTCACATGTTATCCCAGACCTGCTCATGGAGTAAGCTACACTATTAATTCATTTGACAAGGGTTGACTGCACATTTCCCTGTCCTGAGCACTGATATAGACATAAATAACCCATTACCTGCTTTTAAGGAGCTCAGAGGTTAGTGACAGAAATAAGCAAAGAGCAAACCGTGACAGTGTGCCATAGACACATAGCTAATGCCAGGAGTAGGGAGCTGAGGGAATTGGGAGGGGATACATCTTCTCCTGTTTTAAATGGTCAAGAAATCTTTCTTACCAACAGTCATGCTTGAGTGGAGTCTTGCTGAATGCTCAGCAACAAACTAAGCATCATAGCACGGGAGGGAGGAGCACATACAATCGCCCAGAGGCACAAACAGCATGATAAGAGCTGAAAATGAGCCTGGCGTACACACAAAAGCAGTACATGACCACCATGCCAGCACTGCAGGAGATACTTAAAGGAATCCTACACACACAGGAAGAAGAAAGACAGTTTTCACTACGAGAGCACTGGAAAGAACAAACTTCATGGGAAGAGCAAACCAAAAAGAACTAGGAAAGAATCAGTCGTGTCTAACTCGAAAAACCAGCAAACCCAGAATATAAAGGAGAGAGAAAAAAAGGAATTGTTTTTGAACCAACAAGGAAAACACCTAACCCAACAGCCAGCAAACCTTTCTCAGTAATAACCCTAAATGTAAATGGTCTTCACTCTCCAATTAAAAGACATAGACTAGTTGACTGGATTGAAAATGAGACTGGTGAAAGGGGCCACAGCCAGAGCTGGCAGTCTCTTGATTGGGATGTGGTATGGTTTGAATATGAAGTGTCACCCCAAGAGGCTCCTATACTCAAGGTTTGGTCTCTAGCTGGTGGCACTATTGAGAGGTGATGGGGTCATGAGGACGTGATCACCACCTTCAGTCCATCCATTGATGGGTTCATAGTGAATGGGCTCCTGAGAGGTGGTAGAAATGTGGAAAATGGGGCTCTCTTGGAGGAAGTGGGTCCCAGAGGGTGTGCCTTCATGGGGGTCATCTTGTCTCTGGCCTCTTTCTCTTTCCATTTCCCTCTGCTGCCTGCCTGCCTGCCAATAGGTGAGCGGCGCTGCTTGACCACCTGCCTCCCACTGCAGTTTCCTCTTTGTCTCAGGCGCACAGAGACGGAGACAGAAGACCCCAGACTTAAAACTCCAACACCATAGGCCAAGAGAAATCTTTCCTCCTTTGTTTACCTCAGGGATTTTTGTCACAGCAATGAAAAGTGACACAGATGTCAAGGGGTTTTAACTTTATCTGCATCTAACATGAGCCTGTGAATAATTCTAAGCATGGAGTGATGTAGGTGAATTTGAATTTCAGATCTATTATTTGGGCTTCCATGTAGAGGAGAGATTGGAGGGGAAGAACTAGAGTCTTGCTTGAAGGCTGTGGTAGGCATCCAGGTACAGGCTTCTGAGAGTCTCTGGGTAAGAGTAGGGAAGGCAGGCAGGCAAGGGAAGGAAGACAAAGCATTTAAGCCAGTTACCACTGTGGGCCTGCACACACGTGTCTGTCAGCTTGTGCTGTGGGGGCTTGCACGTTACTATGATGCTGAAAGCTATGCCACTGGTATCTCAGATAGCAGCAGGGATAAGTTTCAGCTGAGCTTCCAGACTAAGACTAGGGAGAAGGACTCAGCAGCCCACTTCTGAAACAATTAGCCATTGAAAACCCTATGATTAACAGAGCAGCACTGTCAAATATAATGATGAAAATGAGCCCCCATCCCCAGGCTGGAAGGTATTCAAGAAATGACTGAGGAAGAGTTGCCTCCTCAAAGTATAGTTGACCTTAATGAGAATGGAGTAAAGCCCAGGGACCTCCATTTGCTGATGTGGCACAACTCAAAATGAGAAGAAACACAGTGGCTGCAACAAGGGGCTCAAAAGCAAAAGGATTGTGTGCATGGCACAATGTTGAGTAGTGTTTTGTCCTGTTGTACATAGGGTCACTATGAGTCAGACCCAGCTCAACAGCACCTAACAACAAAAAATTACTATGGACACCTAGCTCATAAGACCACTGAGATATATTCCCATCCAACGGGTGAGGGGACTGGGATTTCTACCCACCCACCCATGGTGGTCAGTATTTGAAGAATGCTGGGAACTGGAGTTGGGGGAAAGCCTTCATTTCCTGCCACTGTAGCCAACCCTAGATATAGGTAGATTAGCTCCAGCAGCAGAGAAAGCCTTTGAGCCAAGATGCCAAGGACAGGCAAATAGAAAAAGACGCTGGGCCAGAATGCATAGAAGCGTTAGACTCACGGAATTAAGAGCAAGCCCCTCTCTTCATCCACCGCAATGCTCAACTCCTGCCCAAGAGGACGGTACTGGGCACGTTTTGAGCTTTCACAGAATAGCTGAATAAACACAGGCAATGAAGGAAGAAAAGCACGGCCTTCTTCAGCTTGCCCTCAGGCCACTTCCCCCTTGAGCTCTGTTCCAGCCTCACTGGACTTTCCCAATTCCTCCCTCTGGGCTTCCTCCTGTGCTGTTCCCATTGCCGGGAATATTTCATTGAATGCCATGTGTTCATGAAAGCCCTCTCAGTCCTCCCTCCAGACGGTTTATTCCCAGGTTATGACCACTGCAGCCCAGGGTCACTCATCTTCCCTTTAATCCTCGCCACACTTGAAAACACACGTCCACCTTCCTGGAACACCCAGCCTCGTTCCTATGACCTTGTGAATTCTCAACGTGCATTAATTAAATAATGAGTTAGGGTTCAAGTTAGATGATCATGTATGATTTTTGTTTTTTGTTGTTTTGATTTTTGGGGATTTTGGTTGTTTTGTTTGGGGTGGTTTTTTTGTTTTTTTGGTTTTATTCAGAAAGCAAAGGATTGAAACAGCAGCTGAAAGGAAAATAAGAAGTTGATCAGAAATACATCGAAAGATTCTGAGCAGGACTGAAGTCCCACAGAGACTGGAGATATTGATTTAATGTGGCACTGGCCTCCATGTCTTTTGTTGTCCCCCAAATTGTGCTTTGCAAAACAGGAGCAGGTTCACAGATGGTGGACACTCACGTGGACACAGCATTGTGGTTTTTCGAGGGCAACGCACTGCAGCGGGGTGGGAGTCATTGGAAGAGCGACTGAAGAGATGCCCAGAAGGTCCGCATGGGTCTCTAGAGGAAACGCTGAGCCAGGATGGCGATGAGGGGAGATGAAGTGGGTAAAAGGAGGAGATAAATGGATCCTGGCATGGAGGAGGATGACAGTACCCAGGAGTGACAGCCTAGCAGATGCATGTTAAAGTTCATGGCTTCAGAGATGGAGCACTGAGTCATGGGAAGGACCTCGGGGACTTCAGATTCAGCAGAGTCAAGGCTGAATGTAGTGTTAGCTGGAGAGAATGGGCTAGGAGCGATTGTGGTGTCGTTCTGTGCAGGAGGGATCAGTGAAGTCTCTTGACACCCCTCTGAAAGCAGATCTGGCCTTGTTCACAGCTACATCCCTATCACCTGGAGTAGGGCTTAGGAGGACGGTCTCTGCACTCTGGGTACAGTGAATAAGTGTGGTGTTTTTAGGTGACATCAGTCATGTCTGACTTATAGTGACCTTCATAGGGTTTTCAATGGCTGATTGTTTCAGGATTGCCTTGGGAGTGGATTACCATGTCCTCCCATTTTTGCGATGCTGGGAATCAAACCCAGGACCTCAAAGACTGCAGAGCAGCACTCTACCAACTGAGCTAAATCCCAGCCCAAATAACTGCATAGTGGATACACAAATGAATGGAATAACAAGTCTGTACCCAGCTGGCTAAAACCAGCAAGATAATAGATTAGTTTACATTAGGTGAAATCACAAGGTAAATCTGGCTTCCGGAGTTCCTGGGGTCACAGATATAAAGTGATCAGGTCTCATATTCTCCCCCACATCTGGGCTCCATCTTCTATTGTTTTGTTCTCCATTCTGGGCATCCCACAATAGCAAGATCTGAGAGGAGCCACTTTCCAAAATATCCCAGCAAAAGGTTCATTGCCCCTAATTGGTTAACATGCCCATTCCCGAGTCAGCCAACCGTGACCAAAACAATGAGATAAACCAGGTGCAGTGGCGCATGCCTGTAATCCCAGCAACTAGGGAGGTGGAGGCAGGAGGATGGCAAGTTCGAGACCAGACGCAGTCTGCGTAATTTCGTGAGACCCTCTCACAAAAAGTAAAAAAATGGGCTGGGGGCGCAGCTCAGTGGTCCAGCACTTGCAAAGCATGCAAGCATGAGGCCCTGGGTTCAACCCACAGTACCACAAAAAAAAAAAAAAAAAGAATGAGATGATATTGTTGGCTTAGGCGTGGATAACAGCTACCCTGGGGGCTGGAGTGAAGGCAGCCTCGCTCCAGCCCCAGTGTCCAAGATTGAGGAGAAATGAAAATGCAATTTGACAAAAAGTTGAATAAATGGATAAGGTGTGGCAAAAGCAATGGGGGACTGTGACAAAGACAGCAGCGTCCACATTCTCTCCAGTAGCAATGGGGAGCTGCTGAAAGATTTATCAGGAGCAGCACGGTCTGATTTGCATTTCAGAAAGATCACCCGGTGTGGAAGACAAGTTAGAGAAGGCTGTGGCTTTGGGGAGGACATATCAGGGGACATGATTCAAATTTAAAATCCTCAGCTACCAGTGGAGCATTTTTCCTCTCCATCTGGGAACAAAATAATGAACAAGACGTTGTCACTGCACTCGAAGGGATTCTGGCCAATGAGGAAGGTGGACCTGTAGCAGGTATTTACATTGCATGATGATAACTGCCATGAAGGCTGCCTGAAGTGCCCTGAAATGTCATCTAAGGTGGCGTCTGAAAGATAAATAGGCCTTGGCAGTACCTGCCACTAGAGACAAGTATAAATGCTACCTTGGAGAAGAAAATGAAGTGTAGCCAGAGCACAGAGGTCCAAGAAGGGAGTAGCAAGAGATGGAGTCAGGCCACGGGGAGTCTCAATGGGCCTTACAGAGCCAAAGTTAGAAGTTAGACTCATCCCCGAATTTTGCAGAACTATGAACATCTTAAAGTCGGAGAGGGGCCTTAACCAATAAGCACTTTAAAAAGATTCATCTGGTCACGTGATATGTGAATTCGATTACAGAACAGGGGCTGGGGATATATATCACAGCAGCAGAGCACATGCTTTAACATTCATGAAGCCATGGGTTCAATGCCCAGCATACCCCCAAAAAAAGATTGCAGAGTTCTATGCAAGATCACCATGAAGAGGCTTGCTGCAGTAATTCAGAAGAGATGATGGCGCCCGCTACTAAGTCAGTAATACTGGAAATGGAGAGAAATAGGCAGATTTGAAGGAGTTTCTGCACCAGAAAATAAAGATGAAGGGAAACACAAGGGAAGTCAATGGGAGTAAAGAGTCAGTAACAGCATTTGGATCTCTAACGTACTGTATCAGCCAGACCTTTCATCACTGCAACAAAATGCCTGACAGAAACCACCTACGGGAGAAAGGATTTATTTGGGCTCACGGTTTCAGAGGTTTCAGCCCATGGTCAGGTGGCTCTGTGATTCCGGGCCTGCAGTGAGGTGGAACATCACGCTGGAAGGGCATAGCAGGGGAAAGCCACGCCCCCCTCCATGGCAGCCAGGAAGCAGAGAGCATGTGCCTGTGCTAAGTGGTTTCTTCCTTCTCTCACTTCCCACCCTTTGTGGTGCTAGGGATTGAACCCAGGACCTTGCACATGCCAGGCAGGCACTGTCCTGCCGAGCTGCATCCTCAGCCCTGCTTCTTCCCTTTTACTCTATCTAGGCCCCCTGCCTGTTGGATGGTGCAGCCCACATTCAGGGTGGGTCTTCCCTTAGTTCATATTCTCTGGAAATATTTTCAGAGACCTGCTCAGAGGTGTGTTTTGCTAATCTCCTAGGTACGTCTTGGGCTGGGATTTAGCTCAGTCGGTAGAGCACTGCTCTGCAATCTCTGAGGTCCCGAGTTCGATTTCCAGCAATGCAAAAATGGAAGAAGGATGTGGCAATCCACTCTGGAGGCAATCCTGAAACAATCAGCCATCGAAAACCCTATGAGGGTTGCTATGAGTCAGACATGACTCAATGGCACCTAACAACAACAAGGTAGGTCTCAATCCAATGAAGTTGACAGTCAAGGTTAACCATCACACTTACATAACTCAGTGGATGGGGAAAATTGCCAGCAGGAGATCAGCCTGAAGGAGGGGAACACAGAGCTTTTCCGGACACACCCACTTTGGGACACTCACAGGATATCCAGGTGCGGATGCCCAGGTAGTCTTTGGCTGTGTGGGTCTGGAGCTGGGAACATACACTTGGAAGCCCATCAGTATAAAAATAGTAGCTGAAATCTTGAAGTGAATGGGATCATTCAGGTACCATTCAGTGTTCAGAGAGAAAGATCCTGGCAGCAGAAGCCTAGGCAGAACAAGTGTTTAAGGACAATCATGACCAGAAGCCATTGAGGGTGACCAGAAGGGTAAGCCAGAGGCAGAGGAATAGGAACCTGGTCTAAATAAGAGTTGGAAAGAAGTATCCAAGGTGGACTTGAGAATTGTACTTAGGGTGTGAAATGAACAGAGCTCAGTAGCCAGGGTGAGGGAGAGACAGGGGTCAAGAATATCTCTGGGTCTTCAGCCTGAGTGGCCAGCTGGCTGGTCAGGAGAAGGAAGGGGTTAAATTCTAGAAAATAACTGTGTATGGTGCTGGGGAGATGTCCAGGAAAAGAACTGGGCAGCTGGAGCTCAGGAACACATCGATGTGGTCTGGCCTGGGAAGTACCAAAGCCAGCGTGAGATGGCACCTCAGGGAAGATGAGGTGGCCCAGGAGAGGCATTAGTTAAGACTCAAGCCCCAGGAATGAGGATGCTCATTGAGGAACAGACAGGAGCAAGTGCCAGCAACAGAGAGGAAAAGAACCTGTGAGTGGGCAGAACTGAGTTTGTCCCTCAGAAGAAAGCCTTCTTACCTACAACTCTCTAGAGGGGACATTGGTCCTTGTGTGCTTTCCAGCTATCAATGTCCTTAACTATGTGGAGCCTTGTTGTGTTGTGGTTAGGCACCGTCGAGTTGTGTCCAACTCATAGCGACCCTTCTAGGGTTTTCAATGGCTGATTGTTTCTGGATTGCCTTGGGAGTGGATTGCCACGTCCTTCTCCCATTTTTGCGGTGCTGGGAATCGAACTCGGAACCTCAGAGACTGCAGAACAGTGCTCTACCAAATGAGCTAAATCCCAGCCCCATGTGGAGCCTTAAGAAATCAAATTACATAATGATTCCACATATCTTCTAAATTCATTCCAAGGCTTTTCCAAGGTCCAAGGAGTCCTGCCTTCTATAGTTTCCTAACTTGCCTATGAGTGCAGGACTTTCCTGGATTAAGACATGGACCACCTGATCCAGCAATGGCCTGAAGTCCTCCCATATTTGGGAAGGCTTCAGTCATCCGGGTCCAGCAGGAGCACAGCATCTTTCAAACACTGTTCTTCTTTCTTCACGTGGTGGTGTGAATGGCTCAGCAAGCGGGCCCATCATTTTCCTGCTAATTAATTTAGGTCTAATTAGTTTCAGCCCACACAACAGTGCGGGTTGCAAGAGAGGGCAATGGCAGCACATCCCACGGAAAGCGCCTGCCAGCGTCAAAGCCTCCACCGCGAAGCAATCACGATAGAGGGAAGAGCTCTTAAGAGCTAAACACAGTGAATTAGTGCCCCCCACCCAATTAACTTCAGAAAAATCAAGCACTGAGAACTGCGTCAAAGCACCAGGAAGCGTTTCCTCCTACGATCACCATTCATGCATAACACATTCTTGCGAGAAGTTACCAAACATTTACCGGTCAGCATGCTGTGCCTTGTTGGATTGCAAGTTCTCCAGATGATGGTTACCTCCACAGGTCCACCAACTGGCATGAGTTTTGCTTATGATTTAATCTCCAGAGATGAATACCGTGCACCTCGATGATGTTCAGTTAATATTTGGTACACAAATGAATGAATAAATGAGGAGAAAGAAGGATGGGAGTCAGAAGGAAGGTAAGGAGGGAAAGAGGAATCGATTTGTGGAGTTTCTCCAATGTAAAAAGTCACAATAAGTAGTGCATTAAAAGGCCTATCATGTATGAGCTGTGTGACCATGAGCAAGTCACTTAACCTGTCTGAATCATTGTTTCTTCTTTCATGTAATGGCAGTGCTGGCTGCACTGCACACTTCAAAGAATTATAATGAAGCAGGAGCTGGGGACGTAGCTCAGTGGTGGAGTGCCTGCCTGGTACGCACAGGGTCCAGAGTTAATCTCTAGCACTGGGAAAAAAAGTTATAATGAAGCTCAAAATGGAATTAGTGAATTAGAAGGTGCGTCGTAAACAGTAAAAGTTCCTGTTGCTATGAAGGCTGAGAATCCAACTTTATGTTGTCACTTGTTATGCTTATAGTTAGATCATGTTATGTGTTTTACGGTGACATTTTAGCCTGACTAAGCTTTCATAGGGGCTGGGATTTAGCTCTGTTGGTAGAGCACTGCTCTGCAGTCTCTGAGGTCCTGCGTTGAATTCCCAGTACCACAAAAATGGGAGGAGGACGTGGCAACCCACTCTCAAGGCAATCCCGAAACAGTCAGCTGTTGAAAACCCTATGAGGGTCACTATGAGTCGGACACGGTTCAACAGCACCTAATAACAACAAGCTTTCATAAGGCCATTATTATAAGTCTGTGCCCCAGTGTACTTGCTGTCCTTCAGGAGCTCACAGCTCAGCAGGGGAGACCAACGTGAAAACAGAAACTCTGCTCCTAGAAGTTTAACATGCAGTGGACATTAGTGCAAATGAGGGGCTGGGAGTCACAGAGGAACAAATGACTCCACTGAGCGAGTCAAGGACTGGTGAAAGGGATGATAATGGAACTGGGTCATAAGGAATAATAGACAATTGCCAAGTAGAGACAAAATGGGCTTTTGGTTCTTTAAACGCTTACATAATATTTTACTGTACATATTTTTCGATTTTTACACTCATTATGTTTTCTAGATGTACCCAGATAGCTGTATCACAGGATCCCAGATGCCTATGTGTTTTCTGGTTGTTTCCTATGTTTGCAATGCTCCATGATTAAAAATTTTTTTTAAGAAAACAAAGATGCTTGGCTGGGACAAAGGACTTGAGGTGGCTGAGAGGTAGGTATTGGTGGATCTGGGCCAGATTGATCGCCATGATTCATGCTGGAATGAACACTATTTCATTGTTTGAACAAAAGAAATCCACGTTTGAATATGAAATGGGAGCGAGAAGTTCTTTGTGGGTGCGACTGTGGACAGAAAGGAAGGCAGGTGGGAGCAGAGAACAAACTGCAGCGGGTGAGCCCTGACTCGCCCCCTCTCTCCTCACCGGCTCCACCCACAGCCTGTGAGTCAACCTGGCAAGGAAATAGCATCAGGATCTGGGCGAGTACAGATGCACTGGAAATGGTTAAGCTGGTGTTTTCAAGGCACAGAGGAGGCAGTTGAGAGGCCTCTGCTTCCTCTCAAGGCAGGAGGAGAGGGGAGCCAGGCCAGCATGCAGAGACATTGCTGGGTTCCCTCTTCTCCCTAGCTCGTGCCCATAAGTCATCCTTCTACCACCTCGTACTGCTTGAGGTCCCAGGCTCAGCCCCAGGATTTAAGGCCAATTGTGTGTTGCTGTGACAGCAACTATTTAAAGGGAAAATAAAGAAGTGACAAGCCGCGACACGCTATCATTAAGTAATCATAATTTCCTCCCTATATTACGACAATGGATGTCACTCTGTCATCTGGAAGGCAGGCCACGTATAGAAACACCATGTCAAAAACCTTTTCAGACAAAGACAAAGGGGGTGAGTTAGCTGGGTGCGGAATGGAATATTTTGATGGGTTGCATCCCCCCGCCTCCCACCCCCCAGCTCCTACATGCTCTGATAGAAGTCAGATCTGTAAAGAACTTCAAAGGCTCCCGAGTCTGACAAACAGTAATAAAACAAGAAATTTGGAGGAAAAAAAAAATCTGCCAAAACACATGAAGGAAGCAGGGCTGACAAGCGCTAGATGGTTCTGTTTTAGTCATCACCAGCCTAACTGCCCAGCACTTCCTCCTCTGTGGGAAGCCCAGCCCGGCTCTGAGTGGGAAGGAGAGAAGGGTCAGGCGCACAGGGGTTCTGCAGGCCCACATGAAGCCAGCGATCACACCTTCTTTCTGGCTGTCTACCCTCCAGTCCCCAGCCCACCGCAAGCCCACAGCCCACTCCAGCCAAGCTGCAGCCTCCACTGCTCCCTCTGTCCATTCTCCCAAAGAGAGAGAGGCGAGAAGCAGCACCAGGCTGGCCTCGCCTTCCCCTCCTCCCTTGAATGGCGGGCTGGGGGTTGGGACAGCATTCAAGGAAAGGGCACTGGAATCCAGAACATCTGGCTTCTATTCAGACCCCGTCACCAACCTTGGGAGCATATTGAACGCATTTGGCTGTCTCAACCGTCTAAAAGGAGCTCTTTATTTCAGACTCAACAACCAGCCCAAACATAGCCTTCCATTTGGAAACAATTGGAGGTAAGACAGTTGCTTTTTTTTTTTTTCTTAAGGAGGAAGGTGGAAATAACACAGGACTTTTGAGTCACTGATCTGCCAGTCTGCCAGACTGCTCTCCCAGCCACTGATCTGCCACTTGCTTGAGACAGCTGTGCAACTTTATTTGACTCCTTTAGTCTCTCTGCAATTTTAGTTTCTCAGCTGTCAAATGATGATTAAAATTCCCTGTCAGGGAGTCACTGAGAGAATTAAATAACACAGGGTCTCCCAGGAGCTGGTGTGGTAGCTGGCACATGGTCCCTTCTTTCTTCAAACAAATCACTGAGCCTTAGTTTATTCATTGGGCATAAAAGTGCCTGTCTTGCCGGAAATGGTGGTGTACACTTGTAATCCCAGAATGTGGGAGGCTAAGGCAGCTGAGTCCAAGTTCCAGACAAGCCTGGGCTACAGAGCAAAGCCTTGCCTCAAAATTTAACAACAAAAAAAGTGTCTGTCTTGTCCACCTCACACAGTACCATAGTAATCCTAGTATGTGTCCAAGTGTTTGGTAAATTTGAAGTGCTTTACAGATTGGAGGGATTACAGTTGTGAGCATGATTGCACTAATAATGTACAATAGCAGGTCAAAACCAAATCTGTGGTTCCTAAAACCAACCCAGGAGAAACTGGAAATGAGAAATTTCTAGGCAACCACATGACACATATTTGACCATAGCAATAACTGCCACTTCTCCCACATCAGCCCATCCACACCCACATCATGATCTGGTCCTTGAAACTTTCCTCAAAACTGCCTTCCACGTAACCCCTGTGGCTTATGCTTTTCCAAGTGCCATCGAGAGAAGTCATATCAACAGACATATCTGCTGAAACACAAAGCGTGTGATGGGTCCAAGGCCTGGCAAGGATTGCCTCTACCTCTCCACCACTGTCTCGGTCCGTTCCTTAAAAGCATAAGAGCCCAGGAAGAGGATGAACCTGGGGCTCCTTTATTTTGAGTGGTTGGCAGAGTCCAACCTGTCCTTCCAAACTTGGCATCATCTCCAGAACATTTCTAAGCCAGCATGTCTCATTTCTCTAATCTCTAAAGCGAAGACTCTAACATCAGAGAATAACAGCCTTCTACATAGTATCTTGGACTGGGGTTTAGCTCACTTAGTAGAGAGATGCTGTGCACTCTGAGGACCTGCGTTCAATCCCCAGCACTGCAAAAATGGAGGAAGGATGTGGCAATCCACTCCCAAAGCAATCCCGAAACAATCAGCTATTGAAAACTCTATGAGGGTCGCTATGAGTCAGCCTTGATTTGACGGCACCCAACAACAACCACATGGTATCTTAGGATGTGAAGACATTTCTACCCCTGTGCTCTTCTATGTGCCTAACACTGCCAATGAAGAAAGTCAGTCTTGCCCAAGGGGCTCTTACGGCCCCAGGGCTCCTTACTCCAAATTCTCTGCCTGGTACCACAGCTCTCAGCTAAGTCATTGTGAAAGAATTGACAGGTGCCCACATTAGGCCTGCAGGTCCCCTGGAAGAGCATGAGGACCACAAGTATTCCATGGGGACCCTCCACAGCTTCAGAGAACCTCTCACCATTGAAGATTTGGGCCAGGTCAAATTATTCCCCTTGGGTTCCCTATGGAAGTTTCTGTTTTATGCAGAACTTATCACCCCTGAAACCCGTGGAGGGCCAAGCCAACCTGTAGCAAGTGTCCACGTGGCTGAGGGGCCCCAGGCCTCCCCTCCCTCTCCACAGCTCTGGCTCTGCCTTCCAGCTCCGTCCTCAACTTGCCCATGACATTGAGTAGAGCCGTTGACTGGCCTTCCGCCTTGGAACCCAGGTAATGCCTCCACTAGACATTTTCTGGGTCCATGACCAGGTAATAAACTAAGTCTTGTGGAAGGACTTTGATGCCATAAGGTGCCATTGGAGTCCACTGTGACCTTTAGTTAAGCCGGAAGAGCATCACAAGGAAGTGTTGCTTCACTTTGACTTAACCTGGACACAGCCCCCCTGGGAAGCCTCCTTGGAAGCTCCTCCTGCCCCCCACCCCTTTTCCCCAGACAGAATTAGAGCCTCTCTGTGTACCTTCCTGAGGCCCTCTACTTCCCTTCACAAAAGCATTCATCCTATTGCATTTGAGTTTCTTTTTTCCCAGGTAATCAAAAAATTTTTTAAATTGTTCTCATTACAAATCTAAAAGTGAGACTCATTTCCTTTTCCCCATACTCATGGAGTTCATAAACATGTACTGTAGAACAAATTCACTTTAAAAAGAACATTAAAAAAAGCAAAAGATCCATATCTATAAGCATTAGTTCAAGTTCTAAGAAACAGCATAGTTCTCATGTAGTCAGAATCAAAGTTAATAAATTTGCAATAACCATCCAAATTTATAACAACTCCTCTGCATAAGACCAAGGAAGAAAAATTACATAGTCCAACAAAGGAAAAACTGTTCAACTAACACTCCTAGATGAATCCCCAAATTATCTGCTTGAAATAATGTTGCGTTTTCCTTCCCAATGGCCCTTTGGTTTTTTCCCCAAATGGACTGTTATTCCCTACCTCTTTTCATGCAAAGGTAAATTTAGACTCTCTTTGAACAGAGCTTCATACTGGGATATGACCAGTATAAAAACACTGGTTCATAGGTGATTGAACTTTCAGGGAGAATGCCCCATGGCCAACCATATTTCCTGATGCCACAAGACCTAAAAGGTAAGTGAACTTGAAGAAATCAGGGACCACTCAGCTCACAGGATAGCCAGTTCTTAGACATTACTCAGAAGGCTGGGGTTCCAGCTCATAAACAAAAGGGGTTCTAATTTGGACCCGGAGCCAGTATTTGGAACAGTTTACAGACAAATCATCAAGACCACAAATTGATACAATAAGCCAAAGGAGCCCTCTCAAGAGATCATCATTGCTTCAGATTATAAACAAGAGTATAACAGGAAAGAGGAAATCCATCCCACTGCACTGTAAATGTGTGTCTGTCTGTCATAGCCTCAACCTTGTGAAATATAGTTTCTGTTACCGCTAAGGCCAAGATACCTGGTACAATCCCTTGAACATAGCTGGCATTCAGTGATGAATGAATGAATGAACTATGTTTTTTAAAATATGCCTCTGTGGGGAAAAGAGAATGAAACATAGAAAAAATCATTTCTGTACAACAATGACATTGTTTTTCCTGTTTAAAATATTATTTATACCATTCCAGTCCAAACAAAAGCAAGATATACTTTCAAAAGTTCTTTTACAAAGGAATAACAACAATGATAACTGACAATAGGTTAAAAAATAGCGAAGCTAAAGAAGCTAAGCCTATCACTGTACCACTCTGGCATCAGATCCCATCAGATCCCAGAAGCTAAGCAGGGTCAGGCCTGGTTAGTCATTGGATAGGAGACCACCTGGGAATAAAGGTGCGATAGACTTGAGAGAAGGACCCAGCAGCTCACTCCCCAAATAATCAGCCACTGAAAACCCTATGAATAGCAGAGAAGCACTGACAATAGTGCTGGGCATGACAGTGTCGGGTAGTGTTTCATTCAGTTGTACGTAGGATTGCTATGGGTCAGACCCAACTTGATGGCACCTAACAACAACAACAATGAAGTTTATATTTCAGAATTCCTCACAAAGGCTCCTTCAAAGTCTTAGTCAAAAGCTTATGCTTATAATTTTCTTCTTTTTTCCTTAGAGTATTTCCAAATTATGTTTTAGGGCTCTTAAAACTTAGGTCCACCATTCATGAAATTAAAACTCAATAAAAATAGCACAAAAATCCAGGTGCAGTGTTACACACCTGTAATCCCAGCAATTTGGGAGGCAGAGGCAGGAAGATCACAAGTTTAAGGCCAGAGGCAGCCTGCATAACTTAACAAGACCCTGTCTCAAAAATAAATAAGTTGGGAAAGAGATACAGTGATAGAGTGCTTGGAAACGTACGCATGAGGCCCTAGGTTCAACCCCCGAGTACTGCAGAAAGAAAGAAAAAAAGAAAAAGAAAGAAGCTGGGTGCGGTGGCACCCACCTGTAATCCCAGCAGCTCAGGAGGTGGAGGCAGGAGGATCGCAAGTTCAAGACCAGAGGCAGTCTGCATAACTTAGTGAGACCCTGTCTCAAAAAGCAAAAAAAAAAGTGGGCTGGAAGCAGCAGCTTAGTGGCCCAGCACTTGCAGAGCATGCAAGCTCGAGGCCCTGGGTCCAACCCCCAGTACCGCAAAAAAAAAAAAAGAAGAAAGAAAGAAAGAAAGAAAGAAAAAAGAAAAAGAAAGAACAGCAAAAATAAGAAAACCACAGATTTATGAATATTGATTCAAATAATCCTAATATTATCAAACAACTCTACTGCATATAATACAATTCATTATGATCAACTGGGATTTATGTCAAGATGGTTTGGTATCAGCAATCAACTAATATAATTTATCTTAACAATAACTCTAAGGAGAAAAACTATACATCTTCATAGAGTCTGAATAGCCATTAGAATCTTCATTTTCAATTTTAATAACGGATGGATTCCTCCTTAACATCAAAGGAACATCTAACTCAACAAAAAAGTGGTCATGTTGGTGCCGTTGCTCTGTGGTAGGACACTTGTTCAGTGTGCGCCAGGCTCTAGGTTAGATCCCCAGCACTGAAGAAGAATGCAGCCAATATTCTGCTCATCTATCGCTGTGTAACAGGCAGCTGAAAATAATGGTTTTCAAACAACAATGATTTATTTTGCTCACAAGTCTGGAAGTTGCTTAAGCTCTGCTTGGCAGGTCTTGCCACATCTGTCAGGAATATAGTTGACCGTGGCTGAGGCTGGAGACATGGCCAAGGCTTTTTGACTTCAGGTCTGGCATCCAGACTGAAGAATGCAACAGTGGGGCACCTTGGCATCTCTCCCTACAGGTAGAAACCTTAGGAGGGCTAGATTTTTTTTTTTTTTTTTTTTTTTTTTTGTGGTACTGGGGGTTGATCCCAGGGCCTCACACCTGCATGCTTTGCAAGTGCTGGACCACTGAGCTGCACCCCCAGCCCTTTCATTTTTTTTTCCCTTACTTCCTGAGACAGGGTCTCTCTAAGTTACATAGACTTCCTCTAGTCTCGAATTTGCAATCCTCCTGGCTCGGCCTCCCAAACCGCTGGGATTACAGGCATGCGCCACCAGGCCCAGCTAGGGCTAGATTTTTTTCAACGCCAGCAGGATGTACCCCAAACAAGGGTCTTAGTAGAAAGAAACCTATGTGGCCTTTATTACCCTTGCTGGGAGAGGCAACAGAGTGGACTTTCCTGCACTGTGTTTCCATAGGCAGCCATAACATTCTATTTAACTTCAAGTACAGTATGCAAAGACTCCACCTCTTAAATGGAGAGGGTCAATTTGCAAATGTGTTTTAAATACCACTGTCACATTGTACTTAATGAGGAGACACTAGAAATGTTGTTAAAGCTTCCATTAAAGTCAGAAAATAAAACAAAGTTGCCTACTATTAATTATGATTTAGTATTTGACATTCTAGCACAGAGATGGATAGGGTTTTTCAGTAAAGGGCTGGATAGCAAATATTTAAAGTTTTGATCGTAATGCTTCTGTCACAACTATTCAACTGCAGAGCAAGAGGCACAGATAATTCATTCCAAAATTATTATGGCTTTCTTCTACTAAAGTTGGATGTACATGAACAGATAGTGGGCTTAGCCTTCTACTACCAGTTGCTCAATTTCTTGATGATCTTAACTACCTCATGGTTTTACATATAGGACATGTTGTCTTATGGTTGCCTGGGACAAGCAGCAATGGGTTAACTGACTTGAGATCACACAGGGACTACCTCACTTATCCCAAAAGTTAGAAGATTATAGTCACATTAGCTTGACTGAGGTACTCACAAGTAGGATTTCTGCATTTCAAGCCATGATGAAGAAATGGAGATCTAGAAAAATCAAATGACTTGCCCAAGATCCAATGACTTCTTGGAATCTCTTATTTTAATATTTTTCTGCCATAGTTGTGTTGATAACCTTGGTTGAAAAGAGCAGATGAGATCTGACTTTTTAGCCCTCTTAAACTGTTGAAATTATGCAGATTTAGATTTGAGAATATACAGTATTATTTTGGCCTCAACCCCTCTTTGTCTGGTATTGATATTATAATTCTTGTTTTCTTTTTGGTTGGATGTGCCTGAATATCTTTACCCATCCTTCTAGGCTTAACTTTTCTGAGTTTTTTTAAGTATGGCTCTATAAATCATATAGAACTGGGTATTCTTCTGTGATCCATCTGAAATTGTTTGAATCTTCTTTTGTGTTTCATCCTTACATAAGGCCATGCTAATCTCCTCTGTATCATCCCAATTTTAGTGTTCTTTATCATTTAACAAGTCTGGTCCATTTACATGTATTCATATGAGAAATATGTTCTTCGTTTATGAATGCCATTTTCTATTACATTTTGTCTTTTTTTTTTTTTTTGGTAGTACTATGATGTTGAACCAGGACTTTGTACATACTTTGAAAGTGTTCTACCACTGAGCTGAACCCCAAGTCCCCTTTTCATTTTTTATCTTGATATATGGTCAGTCTTGCTAAATTACACAGGCCACCTCTGTCTCCTGAGTTGCTTGAATTAGAAACAATAAGTAGGAGTACAGAGAGTCATTATACCAAAAAGAATTGGTGAGTGATCACCAATTTCAACAGGTTACATATGATCAGGACCTGATGGTACTGAGAGAGGAAGTGGAAGATTCCTTGAATGAATTTTCAAAACACAAGCCTCCAGGAACTGATGGAATACCAACTGAGATATTTCAACAAACAGATGCAGCACTAGAGGTGCTAACAAATTTATACCAAGAGATTTGGAAAACAGCTACCTGGCCAACTGACCTAAGAGATCCATATTTGTGCCTATTCCTAAGCAAGGGGATGGATCCAACCAAAACATGGAAATTATTGAACAATATCATTAATATCAAATACAAGTAAAATTTTGTTAAAGATCATTCAAAAGTGATTGTAGCAGTATATAGACAAGAAATTGCCTGAAAATCAAGCCAGATTCAGAAGATGGCATGGAACCAGAGACATCATTGTGGATGTCAGATGAATATTAGCTGAAAGCACAGAATACCAGAAAGTTATCTGTTGTTGTTGTTATTAAATACCGTCAAGTCAGTATCCAACTCATAGCGACCCTCATGGGGTTTTCAATGGCTGTTTTGGGGTTGCCTTGGGAGTGGAGTGCCAGGTCCTTCTCCCATTTTTGCAGTGCTGGGAATTGAACTCGGGACCTCAGAGACTGCAGCGCAGCACTCTACCAACTGAGCTAAATCCCAGCCCAGAAAGTTATCTATGTTTTATTAACTATGCAAAGGTATTTGACTGTGTGGAGCACAATAAATTATGGATAACATTGTAAAGAATAGGAATACCAGAACGTGAGGAATATGTACATGGACCAGGAGGCAGTCATTCAAACAGAATAAACAATTATTGCCTAGCTCAAAGTCAAGAAAGGTGTGCATCAAAGCTGTATCCTTTCACCATACCTATTCAGTCTCTATGCTGAGCAAATAATCTGAGAAGTTGGACTTGAAGAATAACAGCATCATGATTTGAGAAAGTCTTATTAAAATAAGGAAATATAACCCAAATATACATGAGTTTTACTACATATTAGTCAAATTTCTATAAACCTTGTAAGTTGATAAAAGTGTATCTAAAAGTGATGTAATAGTAGCATAATGGAAAAAGCCAATGCTGTATTACTCTGTACTCTACCAATATTTATGAATAAAGAGAGAAAAAATACTAGTCCAATTAAATTATGTGTTAGAACAATGGCTAAAATTGACATATTTCCATATTGTTCAAGTTTATAATCTGTCTTTTAATTAAATTCCTTGAGAATTGGTTCATTTATTGAATTGTTATGTGTCTTTAGTAAACAAGAGAATAGTAAAAGGAAAAAAGATTGTATCCAAAGTTATCATTTAAAATTGATGAAGAAATAAAGATATCCCAAGACAAGCACACACTATGACCACCAAGCCAGCACTGCAGAAGATACTTAAAGGAATCCTAAACAGAGGAGGAAGAAAGTCTCCACCATAACAGTACAGGAAAGAATAATACTCTTAGAAGAAATAGAAAAACTAAAGAGAACTAAGAAGGAATCAGTCATGTCTAACTCAAAAAGCCAGCAAACTCTGAATAGAAATAAGGGTAAAATAATGAATAGTATATGAATCAACCAGGAAAACATCCAACACAATTACAAGAACCACCAAACCCTTCTCAACAATAACCCTAAATATGAATGGTCTTAACTCTCCAACTGAAACACAGATTAACAGATCAGATTAAAAAACAAGATCCAATAATTTGTTGTCTGCAAGAAACACAGGTCGCTGGCAAGGACACCCACAGGATGAAAGTACAAGAATAGAAATTGATCTATCAAGCAAGTAGAAGCCAAAAAAAAAAAAAAAAAAAAAAAAAAAAAAAAAAAAAAAAAAAAAAAAAAAAAAAAAAAAAAAAAAAAAAAAAAAAAAAAAAAAAAAAAAAAAAAAAAAAAAAAAAAAAAAAAAAAAAAAAAAAAAAAAAAAAAAAAAAAAAAAAAAAAAAAAAAAAAAAAAAAAAAAAA
>VMDO01000319.1:110773-281230 GCA_007922755.1 Pedetes capensis | reverse complement strand
TTCAAGTGAAAACTTGTCTAAAGAGATAGAGAGGGTCACTACATACTAATAAAGGGAACAATCAAAAAGACAATATAACAATTGTAAATATATATGCACCAAACATCAGTGCACCCAACTGCACTTAAAAAAAATTGACTTAAAGGGACAAATGGGTCCTGATACAATAATAGTGACTTCAATATCTCACTCTTATCTTTAGATAGAACATCCAAATTAAAAAATCAACAAACTTCAGAATTAAAAAAGAGGGAAAAAGGAAAAGTTGAGACAAAAAAGGGAACATTGCAACAGATACCAAGGAAATCCAGAGAATCATTAGGGAATATTTTGAAAAATTACATTCCAAAAAACTGGAAAACTTAGATGGATAAATTCCTAGATACATATGATACATAAATCAAGAGGATATAAATGACTTAAACAGACCTGATGAGCAGCAAGATTGAAGCAACAACAGTCTCCCAACAAAGAAAAGCCCAGGACCAGATGGATTCACTGGTGAATTCTACAAGACCTTTAAAGAACTAATACCAGTGCTCCTCAAAGTATTCCATAAAATACAAACAGAAGGAACACTATCACACTCAGCCTATAAAGCCAGTATTACCTTGATACCAAAACCAGATAAAGATACATCAAAAAAGGAAAACTATAGACCAATTTCCCTGATGAACCTACACGCAAACTCTTTAATAAAATACTTGCAAATTGACTTCAACAATACATTAAAAAGATCATACCCTATGGCCAAATTGGTTTCATTCCAGGGATGCAAAACTGGTTCAAAATACACAAGACAGTAAATGTAATATAGCATATAAATAATAGACTGAGTCAGAAATCACATGACCCTATCAATAGATGCAGATAAAGCCTTCGACAAAGTTCAACATCCTTTTGTGAAAAAAAAAGCCTTGAAGAAACAAAGAATCAAAGGAACCTACTTCACCATAATAAAGGCACTATATGAAAAATCTACAGCCGACATCATACTAAATGGGCTAAATGGGGAAAAATTGAAAGTGTTTTCTCTAAAATCAGAAACAAGATAATGTGTACACTGTTGCCACTGCTATTCAATGTAGTAAGTGAACTATTAGCCATAGCAGTTAGACAAGAGAATGAAATAAAATGAATACAAACAGAAAAGGAAGAAATCAAAGTATCCCAAATTGCAGATGACATGATCCTACACTTAAGACTCTAAAGACTCCACCAGAAAATTCGTAGAGCTGATAAACACTTTCAGTAAAGTAGCAGGATATAAAATCAACATACATAAATCAGTAGTTTTCCTATACACCAATAATAATCAGGTGGAGAAAGAAACCAGGAAAATAATCCCATTCACAATGCCTCAAAACAAATCAAATACCTAGGAATAAACCTAAACAAGGAGATGAAAGACCTCTACAATGAAAATTTTAAAATACTAAAGAAAGAAATTGAAGACAGAAGAAGGTGAAAAAATCTCCCATGATCATGGATTAGAAGAATTAATATTGCACCAGGCACAGTGGTACAGACCTGTAATCCCAGAAGCTCGGGAGGCAGAGGCAGGAGGATCGCAAGTTCGAGACCCTGTCTCAAAAAGTAAAAAAAAAAATGGGCTTGGGGCATAGCTCAGTGGTCCAGCACTTGCAAAGCATGCAAACACAAGGCCCTGGGTTCAACCCCCAGTACCACACACACACACAAAAAAAAAGAATATTGTGAAAATAGTTATAGTACCACAAGCAATCTACAGAGTTAATGCAATCCCCCATTAAAATCCCAATGACAGAAATAGAGAAAACAATCCTAAATTTCACATGGAAGCACAAAAGACCCTGAATCACTAAAGCAATCCTGAGCAGAAAGAACAATGCAGAGAGCGTCATAATTCCTGATTTCAAATTATACTACAAAACCATGGAGGGGAGGGGAAACTGTATGGCACTGGCACAAGAAGAGGCATGTATACCAATGGAACAGAATAGAGGATCCAGAAGTAAATCCATGCAGCTACAGCCACCCGATTTTGGACATTGGTGCCAAAAATATAAGTTGGAGGAAAAAAAACACTTTCAACAAACGGTGCTGAGAAAACTGAGTGTCCTCACGTGTTGTTGCTGTTGTTAGGTGTCAGAATCATGTCCGACTCATAGTGACCCTCATAGGGTTTTCAATGGCTGATTGTTTTGGAATTCCCCTGGGAGTGGGCTGCCACATCCTTTTCCCATTTTTGCAGTGCTAGGAATCAAACTCAGGACCTCAGACTACAGAATGGCACTCTACCAACTAAGCTAAATCCCAGCCCTATCCTCACATAGAAGACGGAAATTAGATCCCTCTCTTCACCTTTGTACAAAAATAAGTTCAAAATGGATCAAAGACTATAATTTAAAACCTGAAACTTTGAAATTGCTAGAGGAAAACATAGGGTAAACACTTCAAGACCCGGGCATAAGCAAGGACTTTCTGCCTAGGATCCCATTAGCACACAAAATACCAAGAATTGATAAATAGGATTGTGTTAAATTAAAAAGCTTTTGCACAGCAAAGGACAAAATTATCAGAGTGAAGAAAGTCCTTGCCAGCTGTATATCAGAGGATTTCTCTACAGGAGAAAATCTTTGCCAGCTGTATATCAGAGGATTATTGTTGTTGCTGTTAGGTGCCGTTGAGTCGGTATTCGACTCATAGTGACCCTCATAGGGTTTTCAATGGCTGACTGTTTCGGGATTGCCTTGGGAGTGGATTGCCAGGTCCTTCTCCCATTTGTGCAGTGCTGGGAATTGAACTCAGGTCCCCAGAGACTGCAGCACAGCACTCTACCAACTGAGCCAAATCCCAGCCCACAATATATAAAGAGCTAAAAAAAAAAAAAATTACACACCAAAAAAGCAAAGTATCCAATCAAAAAATAGACAAAAGAACTAAGCAAAGTTCTCAAAAGAATACAAATAGCCAGAAGTTATATGACAAAATGCTCAACATTCTTAGCCATTAGGGAAATGCAAATGGAAACTACACTGAAATACCATCCAACCCCGGTCAGAATGGCTACCATCAGCAAAACAACAAATGCTGGTGAGGACATGGGGAGAAAGGAAAGCTAATTACACTGCTGGTAAGAATGCAGGTTGGTGCAGCCACCATGGAAATCAGTTTGGAGGTTCCTCAAACAACTAAAAGTAGAACTGCCATATGAACCAGCTATACTGCTCCTGGGTAAATTTCCAAAGGAATGTCAGTCAATATGTCATAGAGACACCTGCTCGTCCATGTTTGTTGTGGTCTTATTCACAATAGCTAAGATATGGAATCAACCTAGATGTCCATCAACAGATGGATAAGGAAACTGTGGTATATATACACTATAGAGTTTTATTCAGCCATAAAGAATGACAAAATAATGGCAATTGCTGGAAAATAGATGGAACTAGAGATCATCATTTTAAGTGAAATAAGCCAGACACAGAAAGAAAAACATCTCATATTTACTCTCATACATGGATGTTAGTCTTCCATGTTGTTGTTGTTAGGTGCCGTCGAGTCAGTATCCGACTCATAGCAACCCTCATAGGGTTTTCAATGGCTGACCATTTCAGGATTACCTTGGGAGTGGATTGCCAGGCCCTTCTCCCATTGCGGTGCTGGGAATTGAACTCGGGACCTCAGAGACTGCAGCGCAGCGCTCTACTCACTGAGCTAAATCCCAGCCCTAGGCTTCCATATGTATTCGTTATTAAAACATGTATGCCATGAAAGTAGAAGGGCCCATGTAGGGAAAGATAATGGAGTAAAGAAGAGGAGGAGGGGGAAGGAAGAAAGAGTAATGGGAGAAAGGAAATAGCATATATTTTACCCTTAAGGCAAAATCGGGATGTATATATAGAGACAGATATACACACAAACAAGACATGCAATTAGAAAGGGAACCATTGGTGGGGGGAGGGGATAATGTGAAGGTAATGAGGGAGGTGAACATGAGCAATGTACAATGAAATGCATGTATGGAAATGTCAAAATGAGACCCATTAAGTTGTACACTAAAAATTATTGATAAGATTGTTGTTGTTGTTAGGTGCTGTTGAGTTGGTATCCAACTCATAGCGATCCTCATAGGGTTTTTAATGGCAGACTGTTTCAGGATTGCCTTGGGAGTGGATTTCCAGGGCCTTCCCATTTTTGGGGTGCTGGGAATTGAACTCGGGACCTCAGAGACTGCAGCGCAGCACTCTACCAACTGAGCTAAATCCCAGCCCCTCTTTCCTAAAATAAGATTACTGGGAAAAATAAAGAATAATTGAAAAATAATTTTAAAATAAAAATAAATTTAAAATGGGCAGATGACTGGTGAAGAAAATAACCCCCTATGAATTTGTTGAAGAATTTGAGTGGAAAAGAATGAGATAAATTTGAAGAGTGTAGAGAAGATCAAAATGAATGAGTTGAGTGAGAGGAAAAGAGAAGGGAAGTGGATATATGAAGTATGTATAGTAAAAAAAAAAGTAATAAAAAGACAAACTACCAAAAACAGAAAAATAAAACAACAAAAGCAAACAACAAAAAGAAAACAGAAGTATGCTGATTTGGCCCATGAACTCTAGTTTGTTTTCTTCTATTTCAGAGTTTCTGGCTAACACTAATTTATAGAAAGAAAATAATTTTCTCCTTTTCCCATATTTATACTTATTTTTTGCAAGTAATGTGATATGCATCTATAAATCCAGAAGAATCAACTCCAAAACTATTATAAACAATGTACCAATTCAGAAACAATGGGTACAAAATTGGAATATAAATATTAATAGCATTCAAAAATATAAGCACTTGAAGATATAATAAAAGTAGCAATGAGGGAGCTGAGTGCAGTGGTGTACACCTGTAATCCCAGTGACTGGGGAGGCAGAGGCAGGAGGATTGCAAGTTCAAGGCCAGAAGCAGCCTGCATAACTTAGGCAGATGTTGTCTCAGGATGAAAAAGAAAAAAGTAAAAAGGGATTGAGGGTGCAGCTCAGAGGTAGAGCACTTGCAAAGTATGAGCAAGGCCCTGGGTTCTACCTCCAAGTACCACCAAAAAAGAAAAAAAAAAAAAAAATCAATGTAGCAAGAAGAAATCTAAAATACTTCAGAGCCTAACTCTAATGTCGAAGAAGAATTGTGTACAATCTATGAGGAAAACTTAACACTTGATAACATTATTCTCCATATTTGCTCCTGAACATACAAAATGATCAAAATACAAGATTATATAATAGTGCTAAATGTAGCAAAATATTACAACCAACCAATCCAGCAATAGAGTACTAAATTATTTTATCTGTACCCAAAAGAATATTGTCTACAGCCACACCACTCTGGCGTCTTATCCCATCAGACCTCAGAAGCTAAGCAGAGTCAGGCTGGACTAGTCCTTGGGTGTGAGATCGCCTGGGTAAACCAGGTGCTGTAGGCTTGGGAGAGGGATGCAGTAGCCTTCTCCCCAATCAGCCATTGAAAACCCTATGAATAGCAGAGAAATACTGACACAGTGCCAGGCACTGCACGGTGTCAGAGAGTGTTTCTGTTGTACATAGGGTTGCTATGAGTGGGACCTGACTCGACAACACCTAACAACAACAAAAATAATATTAAGCACTCAAAGAATGAGGAAGCCCTTTGTATATTGATGTGGAATGTGTTTCAAGATACTTTGTTACACACACACACACACACACACACACACAGTGAAAGTCTTCTACCATTTGTCTGAAAAAGGTAGGAAGAGGTAATATAAGAACACATTCACGTAGGCATTTGAATAAATGTTTATAGAGAGTTAAATAAGAGACTGGTAATATTTGTTTCCTAAAAGTGGGTCTGAGGCTGGGCGTGGTGGCACAAACCTATAATCCCAGCACTCAAGAGGCTGAGATAAGAGAATTTCAAATACCTGGGCTACGTAGCAAGACCCTATCTCAAAGCAGGGGTAGGAAACTGGGTAGCTGGGAGCCAAGGTAGAAGATGACTTTGGACCAAATACTCCTTACCGTGTTTTGATTCTTGAACTGCATGAATGCGTGAACTATGCAAAAATTAATGAGCACAGTGGTAGAATGTGTGCTCAGCACGTTAGAGGGCCTGAGTTCAACTCTCAGCGCCAAACAAAAAAATTAAATTTTGAAAATACTTATATACTAAGTAAAAATCAAATGCTTTTAAATCTCTAAAAAAAAAATTTACTAGTGTATATTAAGCCTACAGCAGTAGCACTGTGGCATCCGATCCCATCAGATCTCAGAAGCTAAGCAGGGTCGGGCCTGGTTAGTACTTAGATGGGAGACCACCTGGGAACGCCAGATGCTGCAGGCTTGGGAGATGGACCCCGAAACCCACTCCCGAAAATCAATCCACCATTGAAAACCCTAATGAATAGCAGAGAAGCAGTGACAATAGTGTTTTGCCTGTTGTGTGTAGGGTCACTATGAGTCGGATACCAACTCGAGGGCACCTAACAACAACAGCAGTGCATATTAACTGTACATATTTGTAGGTTTCAGTGTGATATCTTCATTAAATCTTTTAAAACTTTTTTTGTGTGTGTGGTCATCATTTACTTTTTTCTTCACAAAGTTTCACATGCGACAGGCGGCAGAGCCACAGAGATCTGAACCAGTGCACAGAGCGGTGGCTAAGAGCACAGGCTACAGCTTCAGGGGGCTTGGATTTGAAATCCAGCCTTGCGGTTACAATCTCTGTGAACTTGAACAAGTTCATTAACATCTCTGTGCCTCGATGTACCTACTTGTGAAGCAGCAGTGCTCATTCCTTTGTAAGGTAAATGGGGTTCTCTCTGTTGAATGTTTTATCCAGTGCCTTGCTGGGGTAACTGCGTGGTAAGTTTCCACTGCCGAGTCTATCTCAACAAAAGATGGAAGAGGGGCTGGGAAGGTGGGCGTGTCTCCGGGATATTCATCATTTATGTTAGAGAGCCATAAGCTTTAACTGACCTTAAGTTGATGGAACACTCCTGGTATTATACCCTTCTACCAGGCTTTATGGGAAAAGGACCTGGCAATCCACTCCCTGGGCAACCCCAAAACAGTCAACCATTGAAAACCCTATGAGGGTCGCTATGAGTCAGACATGACTCGACCGCACCTAACCACCACCACCACCACCACCACCACCACCACCACCACCTCCTCCACCACCTCCACCACCTCCACCACCTCCACGCCTTTGCAATGTAGGATAGGATACCTGTTTCATCTTGCTTAAATCCACCTGTTCAATGCAAGTGTTCTCACGCTTGTTTGATAATGGTACCCTCCACACACGGAAAGCCTGTTATTATCTCTCAAGAAACTTATTTAGAGCAGAGCTTTTCAACCTTTTATAGAGCAGAGCTTTTCAAACTTTAATATACAGAGGAACCAGCCCAATTTACTTTCTTTCCCCTCCTGCTCCACCCTGTTTTGTTTGTTCTGTTTTGTTTTTTGTGTGCTTCGAATTGAACTAAACACATTTTACCACTGAGCTACACCTTCAGTCTCAGTATTTTTTTTTCTTTTGAGACAGGCCTGCCTTGAACACACAATCATCCTGCCACCTCCTGAGTACTAGGACCACAGGCATGTGCCACCACACCCAGCCCCACGCTTACTCTTAAAATGCAGACTCTGATTCAGTAGGTGTGGAGGGGGCCTGAGGTCCAACATTTCTATTTCCTAGATGAAAGGCTTTATAGAAGCAGTTTGCAAAATGCTGGTATGCATAATTCTTCTATAGATATATCTATATAAAATTTTCCATTCATTTCTCCATTATTCAAGTGCTTTACTTGTTAACTCGTAGTTAATGTATTTTCACCTTTCACAGTACAGGTTTTGTTAATTAAATGTGCCAGTCGGCTTATTATGCAGTTAAGGAAGGAAAAAAAGAAAAAAAGAAACCCTCAACCAACCTGGTAACAGTGACAGACTTGAAAACTTATGTTAACAGTGCATACATTTTGCTTCAAATGAAAATAGCAACAATATGCTATTTTTAAATGACATTACCATGGCATTTGTTAATTGGACATTCTTTGTATTGTACAAATCTTAGGAGAGTGGACAGAGACCAGGCTTGAAATTGCTTATGCTCCTAAACTGATTTCTTCATCTATAAATAAGAATAATAATTTGCATGTTGGAAAACTAAACAGAAAATGCCATACAGGAAGTATTTGACATTTAGTAGTTATGCAATCAATTAGTCTTTAATCAAAGTAATTAAATATTACATTTGTTTACATGCCAATGTCCTATAATTTAGGATTTCTCTAGAATGATAACCCCAACATTTAGGGTGCAGCAGAATTTACCTGGAGGGTTTGTTAAAACCAAGAAGAGAAACCCCCAGGGTTTCTCAAATTGTTAATCTAGGTCCAAAAATTTGCATTTCTAGCAAGTCTTCAGGTGATGTTGATACTCTTAGTATAAACACATGGCCACAGCCTCCATTTTCCCCTTGTTGAGTTTTATTTGGTTGGCTGGTAGGTTTTTGTTTTAGTTCTTGTTCCAGAACTCACAGCGATAGGTGTATGTCATTGAGCCTTGATAGCAATGAAAAAATCTATCAAAGTTGGTTTTCCAACCATCATTCCTAACCAGGAAATTTAATGTGTATCATTAACCCACCTCCACTCCAAAATATTGATGGCATTAGAAAATGTATTCAAACCAGGCATTGGTGGTGCCACCTGTAATCCCAATATTCAGGAGGCTGGGGCAGGAGGATCGTGAGTTCTAGGCCGGCCTCGGCTACATGGTGAGACTATGTCTCAAAAAAAAAAAAAAAAAAAGAATCACATTCCAAGCAGTAAGAAATGTTAGATGTGTGAGGTGATATATATGCTATTTACTTGGATTTTATCATTGCACATTGTAAATATGTGTCCAAATATCACACTATCGCGTGAATGTGTCCAATGATTATGCCTCAACTAAAAAGAAAAAAATGTATTCAATATAGGACTAGGAGTCACTTTAAAGCCCCGGTCCTTTCATGGTTTTTGCATTAATATCTAAAATGTACCACCAAAACCCAGGCTAAATAGTAATAATTCATTTAAAACATGCATCTTTCTTGAAACAGAAAATAGACCCATGACTGCTAGGGCTGGGGTGAGACAATGGAGAAAGAGAAAGTGGTGGCTAAGGGATATAAAGTTTCTTTCTGAGGTAATAAAAATGTTCTAAAACACTGGTGATGGCTGTACCTGTCTGTGCTATACTAAAAAGCTATTGAGTTATACACTTTAAGCGGTCAAATTGCACCTCAGTAAAGCTGAAGGAAAGAAAGATCTTTCTCCAGAAAGTTTATAATTACTATAAGCTCATAATTGTTGTTGTTAGGTGCCATTGAGTCGGTGTCCAACTCATAGCAACCCTATGCACAACAGGTGAAACAGTATTGTTAGTGCTTCTCTGCTATTCATAGAGGTTTTCAATGGCGGATTGAGTTTTGGGAGTGAGTTGCCAGGTCCTTCTCCCAAGCCTACAGCACCTGGTATTCCCAGGTGGTCTCCCATCCAAGTAAGCAGGCCCTACCTTGCTTAGCTTCGGAGACCTGATGAGATTGGACGCAGTGGTACAGCTGCAAGCTCATAATTAATACAGCTCCAATATTTAGTTAGAATGCAATTTATTAGGAGGAATTTTATATATAACGTTTTGAGGTTTTTTGCTCTATCCTTTGTAAGTATAAATATACCAACACTTACTTAGGATAGTCAATTTCTTTAAAAAATAAAAATGAAAAAGTAAGTAAACCAGGTGTGACAGTGCATGGCTGTAACCCAATACTCGAGAGGCAGATGCAGGAAGATCCCGAGTTGGAAGCCTGCCTGGGCTACACAGCAAGTACCAGGACAGCCTGGCTACATAAAGAGACCCTGAATAAACAAACTCTCTTCTTAAAATTCGGTATCTGAAAACTGTTATCGGTTCTTCTCCCAAGACCTAGGACTATGAATTCTAAGAGTTTTGGGGCTCACTAATTATTTTCTTTTCAATGTGGTGAAATACTGTGTTACAAAAAGTGGGAGAATTTTAAGAAACTTGTAGACCAAAGGTTCTGAAGATACCCAAACTGGCTTGATATTACCCTTGAGCAAGATGGGAGACTGGATATTCACAAGGCTATTTAGAAACCTAGCAGGAGGATAGGGCAACCCCTCAAAGAAAAAACTGGGTCACTACGAGCACATCATACCCGATTAGCCATGGGCCTTTCACTGACAGGGTCACTGGACGAAAATAGATTTTTCCAAAGCATTTGACAGTGACTCTCAATGATATCCTGCAGGAAATATATATGCGTGTGTGTGTGTGTGTGTGTGTGTGTGTGTGTGTGTGTTTATGTGTGTCTATGAAAAGATAACTCAAGCATAATTTAGTCTATGAAAAGATAACTCAAGGGATTATCAGATGGCAGGACAAATAAAGAATCTATTGAATAAAATCTTGTCCATTGGGAGGTTCACTGTTGAGGGGTCAACAAATGGAAATTTTTAATGTCACAGGAATTCAAGATAGCCATCTTAAATGTGAGGCGGAGTGATACGAGTATTTTTGTAGGTCAAAAAATGCTCAATTCCTCTCCCTCATATATGAGGGGCTGTCCCATCCCAGCACCCCACTGTTCCCCATCCCTTCGTATTGCCCATCTCTCAACGACATGCCTACAGATTTCTCACTCCAGTTTGCAAAGCCTTCTGAGATTTAGCTCCGACTTTGGGGATCTGTTTCACTATTGCCCTATGGTCATCCATCATTTTAGCCAAATTAGATCGCAGACAATTCTTCAAACCTACCTTAAACTGCCAGCAGCCTCTGAAATTCCCTCTCTCTTTTCTGTCCCTCCTCGGCATGACACATGAGATGGGAAATGTACCCACAGTTCACTCAGACTGAGAGAAAATGAATTCATTTAATTTTTATCTGACTCATCCTATGCTCTCCCCAGCCCTCATGCAGAGGTTCAGTAGGAAAGAGATTCTGGCTACATTTAGGTGAATTGAGTTGTTGTTGTTAGGTGCCGTCGAGTCGTGTCAGACTCATAGAGACCCTTACAGGGTTTTCAATGGCTGATTGGTTCGGGATTGCCATGGCCTTCTCCCATTTTTGCGGTGCTGGGAATCGAACTCAGGACCTCAGAGACTGCAGAGCGGCGCTCTACCAACTGAGCTAAATCAGGTGAACTGAGTACCGTGCCCTAAGTTGTCCTACTAGGGAAAACTCGGCCCTAACATGGAAAACCGAACGCCCAGCCTCTCAGGTGGCTCAGACTCCCGCCTGCCTCCCCACTCTCCTCCCGAGGGCGCCGCGTGCACGGTGGGAGCGGCTCGCTGGGTCTCATGGCGGAAGCGAAGGCTCCAGGATTCTTGCATGTTTCCGCCTCAGGGGAGAGGGAGGACGTGCAAAAGTGAAACCCACCTTCCTCGCGCCCCTCTACTCACCGTCCGGGAGATTCAGAGTCCAGGATGGGACAGCCGCGTTGGTCCAGCCTCGGGAACGGCCAAGGCAGGCGGCCGTCATGGCGCAAACGCTGGCAGAAGCGAACCAGCAGCCAGAGAGAGAGAGAGAGACGGGGCCCCACAATCCCTTTAGAAGGCGTAAGCACCTCGCACCAAGCCGCACCTGCGAAGATCCACAGCCTCTTCCAATATAGCCAGCCTGGCAACCAAGTGCCCCACAGTAAAACCTTGTTGTTGTTAGGTGCCGTGGAGTTGGTATCCGACTCATAGCAACCCCCATAGGGTTTTCAATGGCTGACTGTTTTGGGATTGCCTTGGGAGTGGATTGCCAGGCCCTTCTCCCATTTTTGCAGTGCTGGGAATTGAACTCAGGACCTCAGAGACTGCAGCGCAGCGCTCTACCCACTGAGCCAAATCCCAGTCCCGGTAAAACTTTGGGGAGAAAAAACCATGTCCAAGCCACAGCGGCCATATTGGCCTGAGTATGGTTCTGGTGCCTCAGCCATGGCTAGAACTGAGCTCTTCACCTGTCCCCACCACGGCCTCCTTACCCCCCTGTTTCTGCTCCCGAGACCAGCTCCTCTCCTGTCACACAAACCAGAACCTCTCGGTTCCACCTTTGCTCGGAACCTTTCTGAACAGCCAGCCCCAGCTTCCCCCGATCTCTGCATAGGAGCTGTTCCCAAGGCCCTGGACCTGAACCATCCCAGTCCCTTCCTGCTGTAGCCACCACCACCACCTCATCCACCTGGTCAGGCCAGACCCAGCAAGCCCTGGGGGGCTCCATAGTCTCTACTGAATATCCTCCCATCCTTTGTCCAAATCCCCAAAGATTTGTTCTCTGACAAGCTGCAGGGATTAGCTAAAGGCCCCTCCTCACCCTCTAAGATATGAGAGAACTCTGAAGCCCCTTTCATAGTCTGTGTCTTCACCAGTGACAATGGCCTTTGAGCCAACCTGACCTACTGCCTCAGCAGAGAATGGCTTTTGCATTTTTAAATGGTTGGGGGGAAAAATCCCAAGAGAAAAATATTTTAGAATACATGAAAATTGCATGGCATTCAACTTTCAGTGTCCGTAATCAAAGTTTTATTGGAACACAAACCATACCCGTGTTGACCTATTGTCTGGGCTACCTTGTGCTACAGTGGCAGAATTGCCTAGTCACCACGGAGAACGTGTAGCCCACTAGGGCTAAATACTGACCACCTGGCCCTTTGCGTAAGTTTTTCTGTCCCTGTCATATACTATCTTGCTGATCTTCATTATTATAATCAATTGTTAAATATTTCTGGTACACATTTAAATGCTTTTCTGGCTGTATTTTCTGATATTAGGTATCTAACATCTGTAAGTTTTTTTTTTTTATAGTAGAGAGTATGTTGTTGTTAGGTGCCATCAAGTCGGCATCTGACTCATAGCAATCCTACATGCAACAGGTAAAACACTATTGTCATTGATTCTCTGCTATTCATAGGGTTTTCAGTGGCAGATTGATCTTTGGGAGTGGGTTGCCGGGTCCGTCTCCCAAGCCTACAGTACCTGGCGTTCCCAGGTGGTCTCCTATCCAAGTATTAACCAGGCCCAACCCTGCTTAGCTTCTGAGATCTGACGTGATTGGACGCCACAGTGCCACAGCTGCAGGCAGTAGAGAGTATAGATAAGGTATAATTACTGAGAAAACTGAGGCACCTGGAGAAAATCTGTTTCATTAGGGGAGTGTTTTAAAGAAAAGAAGCCAGAGAGGCATAGCTTCTAATCCATATCTAAGTTTAAAAGATTAAATAAAAATCTTTTGGTATGGTTATTTTTACTGGAAGGAAAAAAGAAGCACTTCATAATATCACCCAGCTGTTGTTGTTGTTAGATGCCGTCGAGTTGGTATCTGACTCATAGCGATCCTCTGTACAACAGGGGAAAGACTATTGTCAGTGCTTCTCTGCTGTTCATAGGGTTTTCAATGGCAGATTGATTTTTGGGAGGGGGTTGCCAGGTTCTTCTCCCAAGCCTACAGCTTCTGGTGTTCCCAGGCGGTCTCCCATCCAGGTACTAACCAGGCCCGGCGCTGCTTAGCTTCTGAGATCTGATGGGATTGGATGCCACAGGGCTACAGCTGCAGGCATCACCCAGCTAGCCAAGTAAATTTGAATCTGTTATTAGGTGTCATCAAGTCGGGGTCTGACTCATAGGGATCCTCATAGGGTTTTCAGTGGCTGATTGGGGATTGCTTCAGGAGTGGATTGCCAATTCCTTCTCTGGTTTTTGTGGTGCTGGGGATCGAACCCGGGTCCTCAGAGAGTACAGAGCAGCGCTCTACCAACTGAGCCAAACCCCAGCCCAATTCAAATCTAGGCCTGTCAAATTCTAAAATTTGGAAGAGAGATGCTTTGGGAAGTGGAACAAACACAGAGTGGGAAGGAGGCGCCTGGACCTCATTCCAGGTCCTCTATATTTTTCCTTGGGACAAACTGAGGAAGTAGGAGGGAACCTGGTGCCTTGAATTCTCCTTCCTCTGACCCCAGGGGGCGCTCCTTGGGTCCGTTGCAGGCTCTGTGTTCCTGGCTCAGAGCCTGTGAAAAGGAAGTGATGGCAGGAAGATTCGGGGCTTTTTATGCAGCCAGTCAGTTCCCATTAAGATAATGTAATGAGGGAGAAGTGGATTTACTCAGGTTTTCTTTCTGTCGTGAGTGAGATTATAAAATGGCTTATGAGGTGCACTGTACAGGTTTACAGATGAGAAACAAATGCTGATAAGTTAAACCTAGGTCAAAAAAAAAAAAAGCCAAAGAAATTCTTACTAAACATAGGCCACCAGGAGGTCAAGACATGTTTTGACTGGAAGCATGGTATGTAAGCTTGTTTGTGAGGTTTTTGTCAGAAGGGGGTGGAGTCCTTTGCAGGCAGTCTGGACGTTCTTGGAGAAAGCTTTAAGCCAGATCCAGGGAACTGAAGGGCTCCCTTCCTGCTCATGTCCCCTTAATTGTCCTTGTCTTTATATCCTGCCTCAGATCCACCCAAGGTGGACCACAGCTGCTGCAGGCAGACTAGAGTAAGGTACTAGAAGGTTCTAAAGCGCCATGTTGTGGAATTAGACCCCCATATAGGAAAGGTATTCATGAGTTTTCAGCTGAGGGATGGCAAGAGACATGTATATGATGGGCTGGAGAGAACAGAATGGGGAATTCCAAAGTGCACAAAAGTAGTAAGGGGACAGGGCAGGGGGAGACAATGGGGACTTCTGTTTATATTTTTTATTTTTATTTTTTAATTGAACTTAATTTAATTTTTAATTGGACTTTTTCTATTTTGTATATGATTTATAACCTGCAGCCATAGCCCTGTGGCATCCAATCCCGTCAGATCTCAGAAGTTAAGCAGGGTCGGGCCTGGTTAGTCATTGGATGGGAGATCACCTGGGAACACCAGGTGCGTAGGCTTGGGAGGCGGACCCAGGAACCCACTCCCAAAAATCAATCTGCCATTGAAAACCCTATGAATAGCAGAGAAAACCCTATGAATAGCACTGACGATAGTGTTTCACCTGTTGTATGTAGGGTCGCTATGAGTCAGATACAGATTCGATGGCACCTAACATATGATTTGTACTATCCCAATGCACACTTCATAAATCCATATATAACAAGTGGTAGGTGCTCAAGCATGATTTGTATAAGCAACACTTAGGAATAAGTTCCCCAGAGAAATAAGAACCCCCAGCAAAGTACCCTGATAGCCCTCAAATGAGACAGTGCACTTTTCTCCGCGATTCTAGGGGTTGAACCCTGAGTATCACACATACTAGGCAAATGTACCACCACTAAGTTTCACCCCCAGTCCCTTTTCATTTTTATTTTTTTATTTTTGAGAAAGGGTCTCACTATATTGCTCAAGCTGCTTCTGGCCTCGAACTCACAATCCTCCTTCCTCAGCCTCCCAAGTCACTAGGATTACAGGCATGCTCAACAGCACCCAGCAGCAGTTTACTCCTAAACCAGAGAAAGAACAACCTGGGTGGCCCATGGAACTCCTCCAGGCTCAGGAAGGAGTGCAATGGTAAGGACTGACTTTGTTTGGCTTTGTTTTGTTTTGATACAGGGTCTATTCACATAGCCCAGGTTGGCCTGGGACTCACTCACTATGTAGCCCAAGCTCCCCTTGAACTTGCAGCAAATAATGACCGTATTTCAAAAAGAAAAGAGTTACTTGAAAACAAGCACTAAAGACAATTTTAATAGTTTAACTCCAAGTGTCTGTGCTGAAATATTTCAGAGTCCTCAGTTACTGGCAAAACTTTTGTATGAAGTGTTTTAAACCAGTGGATCTCAAATATCAATTCTTAGGGAACTACTAAACCTTGATAAATTTTTCACTCCTTTGAAACAAAATTATAAAAATAATAAAACTGCCTCCATCAAACTAAATACTCCATTTAAAGGATAACCCTTTTACTTCCTGAGAAAACATTTTCTCACTAGGAGTAAGTATCCTTTAAAAGTAAGATGGTGGCAAATACAGATGCTCTTTTCATACTATTTTACAAAATAAAAAGTTAGCAACTGCACATTGGCCTTGTTTATTCAGGATTTTGTGGGGTTTTGTTTGGTTGGTTGGTTTTATAATTCATAAAATTCTGGGAACTCTAGAGTTTACAACTGCAGGTGTCCCTTTGTCCACCAGGTGGCAGAGTAGCACCACACATCACTCTGCAGATAGGCAGATACCTCTGGCTATCTGCATTTGCCTTGGGCAAAGAGCCCCAGGTGATTTTTCAAAAAATATCTTATTTCCTCTTTTTAGTATGTTTCCCCCAAAGAATATTTTAATCAGTTGTATATTGCATCTCAGCCTAGAAATAAGTTTCCCCTACTGGTGCTGTTTGAGCTTGCTTTTGTTATTATTATTATTACTATTATTATTTGTAAGTCTCCATTAACAAAACAAAGACCTAACCACACTGTCCAGAAGTACAGAAAAATGTTGTGAGGAAAGGAAGAGACAGAATTGATCCTAAAGGCTTACCCTGCTCTCCTCTAAATCATTACCACCAGCAGAGGCGCACACACGCGCACACTCATACAGCTGAAGTTCAGAATGTGTAGGGACAGAGAGACAGGGAAGGGGCCAGAAGGAAAGAGTAGTTGGATGGTCAGAGGAATATGAGTTTTTGTTGTTGTTAGGTGCCATCTCGAGTCAGGTCCAACTCATAGCAACCCTATGTACAACAGAATGAAACACTCCCCCACACTGTGCCATGCCTGGCACTAGTGTCGTTGCTTCTCTGCTATTCACAGGGTTTTCAATGGCAGATTGTTTCGGGAGTGGGTTGCCAGGTCCTTCTCCCTAGCCTGCAGCACCTGGTATTCCCAGGTGGTCTCCCATCCAGGCTGACCCTGCTTAGCTTCCAAGATCAGATAGGATGAGATGCCAGAGTGCTATGGCTACAGACATGAACCTTTAGGTTCCAGAAAATACTGCTATGTAGGAGAAACAAAATTGGGAGAAGGACCTGGCAACCCCCTCCCAAAAATCAATCTGCCATTGAAAACCCTATGAACAGCAGAGAAGCACTGACAATAGTGTTTCACCTGTTGTATACAGGGTCGCTATGAGTCGGATACCAACTCGAGGGCACCTAACAACAACAGGAGAAACAAAAAGGATCATCATGCTGCCACCCAGTGGTACCAACTGTTTGTTTCTAGACTTGTGCAGACAAGATTCTGACTCATGCTTCCACTAGGGGCTGAGCCATCTTCTTGAAGGACTTTATATGACAGGACTCCACCAGATTGTCAGTATCTTCAGGGTCAGTACATTCGCAGACCTTAGTCCCAGTATCCCCGTCTTGTCTGCATGCAGGGGATATCAGGACTTGTTCTGTAGACTGCTGTCTTGCAGTTCCACTTAACAAATATCACAACACACCACTGGAAACCAAAGATTTAACTTACGGCCTCACCATTATTTGGACAAAAGACTCAAAATCACTTTCTTTGGTCAACATCTTCTAAAATCCCCCATTTAAGAAAACCTGACTAAATCTGATTCTCCCTCATATGCTTATCTTAATGGGAACTGACTGGCTATGTAAAAAGTCCTGAATCTTGCTGTCATCACTTCCCTTTCCCAGGCGCTAAGGCAAGAACACAGAGCCTGCAAAGGACCCAAGGACCCCTATGGGGTCAGAGGAAGGAAAATTCAAAGTACCAGTTTCCCTCCTACTTCCTCAGTTTGTCCCAGGGAAAAATGTGGAGGACCTGGAATGAGCTCCAGCTGCCTCCTTCCCACTCTGTGTTTGTTCCACTTTCTGGAGCATCTCTCCCCCAAATTTCAGAATTTGACAGACCTGGGTTCAAATTCACTTTCCTTGCTGGGCAGTATTATGAAGTGCTTGTTCCTCCTTTGCTTCCTTCCTTTTTTCCTTTCTTCCTGTCTTCTTTCCTTTCTTTCTTTTCTGTGGTATTGTTATTTTTATTCTTGGTTTGGATTTGGGGGAGGGGGTTGAGCCGGGGTCTTGTTACGTAGCCTAGGTTGGATTTGAACTTGTGATCCTCCCGCCTCAGTCTAGTCATTTTAATTTTATGAGTTCAGTAAACTTATTTTCTTAAAAACTGGCAGAGATTGGTATTGAAAAACAAACAGGCAGATTGAGCATACATAGGAATTTTCATTTTGCTAGAGTAAATATCTAGTAGTAAGAATACTGTGTCATATTAATTTAGAAGAAATTCCCAAAATTTTTCTAGAGTGGTTATACCATGTTTTTTGTTCCTAACAGCAATGTATGAGAGTAAAATTCTTTTCATACTTTATATTGAGCCATTTCCACTGTCTTCCATGGTTTCTGATAGGAAGCAAAAGGTGCTTAAGCCAATGGTTCTCTATTGGTAATGTGCCATTTTCCTCTGGCTACTTTTACAGAATTTTTTCTTGCTATGTTGGTGGCACATGCCTGTAATCTCAGCGTGCCAGGTGGAGGTGATATCCAGGACAGCCTGGGCAGCACAGGGAGACTTGCTGTCAGAACAAAAGCAAGAACAAACCACAGAAGTTTTTTTCTTCACTTTTAGTTTGCAGGAGTTTGATCACGGAGTGTCTGGATGTGGGTCGCTTTGTTTGAAGTTCACTGAGCTTCTTACATCAGTAGGTTTACATCATTCATTAAATTTGGGAAGTCTTCAGCCGTTGTTACATCACATCCTTTTTCAACGCTACATTTTTTTTCTTCTTTCCTGAAACATCAATGACATGAATGTTAGACTGCTTGGCTTTGTCCCACAGGCCTCTGAATTCTGTCAACTCTTTTGTACATGGTGTTGTCCTGTGCCTTGTCTAAATGGCTTCCTTTCTACTGACCTAACTTCATTGAATCTTTCCTTAGCATCATTCTGCTATTGTGCCGATCCAGTATGTGTGTGTTAATTTGTTAATTGTATTTTTCAGTTTTAAGATGTCTCTTTGGCTCCTCCTTATGTTTTCTATTACTTTCCTGAGGGTTTCTAATTTCTTATTCATTTCAAGAATTTTTATGATTATTTGTTGGAACAATTGTGTAAAATTGCTCTGAAATCATTGTCAGATAATTCTAACATCTGTCATGTCTCAGGGTCTCAGTAGTGGCATCTAAGGTTAGTCTTTTCCCTTCTGAGTTGAGATTTTTCCTGGCTCTTCCTATGCCAGGTTATTTTTGGATTGTATTCCAGACTTCTTGGACATTATATTATTATGAAACTCTGAGTCATGTTGAAATCCAGCAAAGAATGTGGGTATTTTTGTTTTCAGAGGCAAGCTGGTTAGACTCAAGCCACAAATTCCAATCTGCCATACATGGTCTGCGAGCCCCATGTTGGTTCTGTTTGCAAAGCCTTTACGTGTGCCATCTCGTAACAAGGACTGGAGCAACCGTCTGTGAGCTCAGCCTCCGTCTCTGGTGTATGATAAGAATCAAACACGCAGACAAAGCATAAGATGAGCCCAAGACATCACACGTCTTCCTGGGCCCCCTTCCTGAGAAACCTTGACTAGGATTTCTCCAGTGCTCTCTAGTTTTCTGGGGCTCCCTTTTGCAGTGTTCTGTCCTGGAAACTGGAATTTTTACCTTCCTCTTGCAGATACATGGGGCTGGGGTTAGGTCAGTTGGTAGAGCGCTGCTCTGCACTTTCTCCCTGTGCTGTCTCCCTGTGCTGCCCAGGCTGTCCTGGATATCACCTCCACCTGGCACGCTGAGATTACAGGCATGTGCCACCAACATAGCAAGTTCAATCCCCAGCACTGCAAAAATGGGAGAAGGATGTGGCAATCCACTCCCAAAAGCAATCCTGAAACAGCCATTGAAAATCCTGTGAGGGTCGCTATGACTGAGTCGGACACAACTTGCTGGCACCTAATAACAATAACGTGCAGTTGCATATTTCTGAGGTTATGCTTGCACCCATGGCAAGCAGCAGGGGAGAAAAAGGCTGTGGGGGCTTGTCATCCCCTCTTGTGACCACACTCTGCCAGTCATAGGGGAGGATCACACTTCCTCGGTGTTTGAACTCCTCCAGACTTCTATTGCTGCGACGGCCACTGACAGAAGATGACTTGGGAGCTAGAGCTGGAGAGCAGGACAGAAGGAGAAGCAGCCTTGGGGGGCAGGGGCTCTGCATACTTTCTGATTGCTCAGTTGCCTGCTTCTCAAGCCAGAACCAGGAAGCTACTTCTGCCCCTCCTCTGTCTGTAATCGTTTTGGTCCATGCTGAGCTCAGACCAGGAGCTACTGGGAGGGAACGAAAGAATAAAAGGCGAATCCAACGTTGGCTAAGGGGTGCTTTCAATTCTAGTCTTCCCACCCAATTCACCTGCCACCATTTATGTATCAGAGCCTTCAGATAGCTGCTGCGTGCATTCTGTCTAGAATTTTTAGGTGCATTCAGTGGGAGGGGCCAAGGGGAACCTGCTTGCTCCCCCTTACTCCAAATGAGAACCCATGGCAGTTGTCCAAAATCCTAGGGGACATTCCTTTGCATCCATGTTGAAAATTACAGGCTTCCACTATTTCCTTAATTTCTCTGCCTATTCCTGTAAAGATTATGCTGATCTTTGGAGTCAAATTCAAATAGCCCTTCTTCCAGGGCGGCTTTCTGAACTCCTGGCCAGAGCTGATATCTCTTCCTCCTCTGACCCTGCACAGCATTGACTTGTGCCTCCATTATAACACCTGTCAGTCTGTATTTCTAGACTTTTCATGCCTGCTTTCACAAAAGAAAGCAAAAAAGAAAAGATGGAGGGGAAGGCGGAGGGAGGAATAGAGGGAGGAAGGGAAGGCAGGCAGGCAGGCAGGCAGACCTTTTATTTTAATTTTTCTTGAACTTCCTCCAGCATTAGGCTTGGTTCTCAATATATAGTAAAAATACGATTGCTAAAGTACTAACCAAGTCTGTAAAAAGAAGAAACGGGAAATGGGAACTTCCAATTTTAACCTGGTCTAGAGAAAAGAAGCATTTCCCCCTTTGCTTCTTTGAAATCATCCAAAGATAACTTAGAGATGTGCTACAGAAATGGAAACATTATTTCGTTTAATCATTTCTTCTCTCTCTTTTATTTATTTTTGTATTTTATTTATTTATTTATTTTTTTTTTTATTTTTTGCAGTTCTGAGGGGTTGAACCTGGGGCCTCGCACATGCTTTGCAACTGGGCTGTCACTGAGCTGCACTCCTACCTCTTTTTTTATTTTTGAAGTTGAGACAGGGTCTTCCTAAGTTATGCAGGCTGCCTCTGGCCTCGAACGTTCAATCCTCCTGCCTCCACCTCCCGATTTGCTGGGAGGACAGACGTGCGCCCTCACACCCAGCTGGGAACACTGTTTTGAATAAAGGAAAACCTAAAAATACCCATAGAAGGTACAGTGAGGAGACTCAGCACGCGTCCTGGCAGCGGCTCATCTCAGCTGACTATGGAAACTTAGAGGCAGGGAGAGCCCACAGCCTGCTGTTCCAAGGGAAACATGCAGGACCCAGTGCCGTTTGCCTTCCATGTCAGCCAGCTTTCTGTAACTGCACCCACAATACCTGCGAGAACAGCATAAAGAGAGGAAAGATTTATTTTGGCTCACGGTTTCAGAGGCTTCCGTCCATAGGCTTTGGCTCTATTGATTCTGGGCTCATGCCAAGGCAGAATATTGTGGCTACGAGAGCAGGAAGCAGAGGCTGCCAACTTCATGGTGGACAGGAAGCAAAGAGAGAAAAGCCTATGCTCTAGACCGTCTCCTTTTACGTTTTTATTCCACCTGGGCCCTAGCCTATGGGATAGTGCTGCCCACACTCAGGACAGGCCTTCCCCTCTCAGTTAATCCTGCCTGGAAATGCCCTGGCAGACACGTAAAGAAGTGTGCCTTACTAATCTCCCAGGTGCTTCTCAGGCCAGTCAACAATCAAGATTAACCATCATAGCTTCCAGAGAGCTGACCTAAGAAGTCAACTTCTGTGAAGATGAGCAATAATTGAAAAAAAAAAGAGAGAGAGAGAAGGAAACCAATATATACTTTCTTAAAGACACTATAAGAGTTTTAAAAAAAGAAAGAAATAACAAAACACTATGTTGTTAGGTGCCATTGAGTCATGTCTGACTTATAGCAACCCTCACAGGGTTTTCAGTGGCTGATTGTTTCAGGATTGCCTTGGAAGTGGATTGCCACATCCCTCTCCCATTTTTACGGTGCTGGGAATCCAACCCAGGACCTCAGAGACTACAGAGCATTGCTCTATCAACTGAACTAAATCCCAGCCCCCAAAACACAATATAGAAAACACTAATTAAAAAATGGATTCTATTCTTTTAAATAACACCTAGGTCAAAAAAGTAACAATAATTAAATGACAATATACATGGAGCATGGTGGTGCATGCCTGTAGTCCCCATGACTTGTTGTTGTTGTTGTTAGGTGCCGTCGAGTCGGTATCCAACTCATAGCGACCCTCATGGGGTTTTCAATGGCTGAGTGCTTCGGGATTGCCTTGGGAGTGGGTTGCCAGGTCCTTCTCCCATTTTTGCGGTGCTGGGAATTGAACTCGGGACCTCAGAGACTGCAGCGCAGCGCTCTACCCACTGAGCCAAATCCCAGCCCCCATGACTTAGGAGGATCAAAAGCTTGAGGCTAGAGTCAGCCTGCGTAACTTAATGATACCCTATCACAATTTAAAATATTAAAAAGGGGCTGGGGTGCAGCTCTGTGGCAAAGCACTTGCAAATATGCATGAGGTCCTGGGTTCAGCCCCTCAGTACAACAATAAAATAAAATAAATGACAAAGTACAGTAATAATAATGAAAACATTACATAAAAACAGAATGTTATGAGGACAAACAAAAGCAGAAATTAATAAATTAGAAATGGGAAAAAATATAGAATTGATAAATAAGCCTAAGACCTAGTACTTTGAAAAATAACAATAATAAAATATACTAGCTAATCTGATTGATAAGTGGTCAAAAATTATACAAAATAAATATTATTGGAGAAAAATTTTCAACCTCACAGAGAACATCAAAGCTATCATAGAGATTGTTTTGCTCAATACTCTGTATATAATTTAGGGAAAAATATATGAAATTTTTGACTTCCTGGGGGAAGATTAATTACTTAAACTAGCCTCTTAAAAATGAGAAATGAAGCAGGCATGGTGGCGCACCCCTGTAATCCCAGTGGCTCAAGAGGTAGAGGCAGGAGGATCGCAAGTTCATGACCAGAGGCAGTCTGCATAATTCAACGAGACCCAGTCTCAAAAAGTAAAAGAAAAAAAATTGGCTGGAGGCGGCAGCTCAGTGGTCCAGCACTTGCACAGCATGCAAGTTCGAGGTCCTGGGTTCAACCCCCACTACCACAAAAAAAAAAAAAAAAGAAAAAGAAAAAAATGAAAAATTGGCCAGGCACAGTGGCACAAACGTCAAAACCCAGCAACTCAGGAGGCTGAGGCGAGGATCACAAGTTCAAAGGCAGAGGCAGTCTGCATAATTTATCAAGACCCTGTCTCCAAATAAAAATAATTAAAATAGGCTGGGGATGTAGCCCAGTGGTAGAGCAATTATAAAGTATGCACAAGCCCCTAGATTCAATGCCCAAGTACAGACTGCCTCTAGTCTCAAACTCAAGATCCTCCTGCCTCTGCCTCCCGAGTCACTGGGATTATAGGTATGTGTCACAATGCCCCTGGCCTACAATTTTTTTTAAATGTATAAACTCTAGACCCAAAGGTTTAATAGAAAAATTTGCTAAACACTTAGGACAGTCAATGGATCGTAAGAAAAAGTGACATATCTAGAAATGGTTGTTTATGAAGTCATTATAGCGTATTACTTAGAAATATAGATACACATAGACAAGAAAAGAGCTGGGATTTAGCTCAGTTGGTAGAGCGCTGTGCTGTAGTCTCTGAGGTCCCGAGTTCAATTCCCAGCACCACAAAGATGGGAGAAGGACGTGGCAACCCACTCCCAACGAAATCCCAAAACAGCCATTGAAAAGCCTATGAGGGTCGCTATGAGTCGGATACCGACTTGACAGCACCTAACAACAACAACATAGACAAGAAAGGGACTGGGCTACAGCTCAGTGGCAGAGCACAGGCTTAGCATGCATAAGGCCTGGGTTCCATCCCCAGTACCTAAAGAAAGAAACAAAGAACAGAAGGAGGTGCTGAAGGGGTTCAGAGGATGCTTCCCTGAAGAGAACTCTCCAGGGGCCAGGAGCTGGCTTGGGTATTTTTGTTGTTGTTGTTGTTGTTGTTGTTTTTCATGTTTTGTTTTTAGTTTTCCAGTGGAACCTGTTCTCTGACATAAGCTTTTGAAAGCCATTTGGTTTTTCACTATGAATATGCATTACTTTGCTCAGTGGAAAAAATAACTAACCGTTTTAAAGGGCTCATTGAAACAGGACAGGTGCTTCTGTGAGCCATTGTTCTGGAAGCCCAGGAACAGGCCTGGGTGGTCAGGGCCCCACTGACTCAGACTGAGGAGGCTCTCAGAGTGTGAGCAAACGCCCAAGCTCCCACAAACGCTTCCCTCCACTTAGCATATTGATCAGGCAAGGCTTTCAAGCCCCTCTGACAGCCTTCAGTCGCCTTTCTTTCCCCTGGGCTCCCTGCTACAGTGAATTTAATCATATGGTCTTTTTTCCTGCACATAATTCACCTGCCACCCCGGAGTTTCTGAACAAGGTGTTTCTGAAACCCATTTATGCCCAATGCATTTTCGCCTCTGGCTTCTGCTCTAACCGTTTTCAGAGGCCCCTTTACCTGGGTGGATTTCCCTTGTGGCCTCCCTTGCTTTATTACATTCTTCAGCGCACTGAGTCTCATTTACTGCTATGGTCTGAATACAGTTTATCTCCTCTCCCTCCACGCATGCAGGAATGTAACCCCCCAAATCACGTGTTAATGATATAAAAAGGGAAGAAACTTAATCTAACTATGGTGTTTAGAAGTGGGGCCTTTGGAAAGTGGTTATGTTTAGATAAGGTCCTGATGGGGAGCCCCCATAATTAAATCCTAGTAGCTTCATAAGAAAAGGGACAGACCAGACACACAGACATACCTGCTCTTTGTTTCTTGCTGTGTGATGCCATGTGCTGCCTCAGGACTCTGCCAATGAGACAGTCACCAACAGAACTGAGCCAATCCCGGCACCTTGAACCCTTGAAACTGTGAAACTGTGAGCTAAATAAAGCCTTTTTCTAAATGAAGTTGGCCTGTCTCAGGTATTTGGTTACAGTAATAAAAAGCTGACTAATGTGCTTGTAGATGCATCAATGTATTATGGATAAGTTTAGCCCCTAGCAAAATGCTAAGCACCTTCTTGGAACTCAGTAAATGTTTCTTAAATTATTTTTTCCAATAAATATTCCTTTCAGGTGTTTAGTCCCTCCAGTGGGACTGTCAGAGTAGCTTAAACACAGGTACCCTCTTTTTCCTGTGCTCTTTGATCCACAGAGTGACTCTGTCTAGCTTATTTGGGTAGGTTAGGGAGCAATCTAGAATTCTAAAGGCATGGTCCATCCAGGTTGCATGGTAACTTTGTTTCGATTTTCTCAAGCAATCAGTTATAAAACAATATTATCTCTTGAAATATTGGCAGGTGCTCTGTATACAAAGAAAAGCCTATTGTGGTATATAGCCTACAATGTGAGTGATCCCAATGACCCCCACTGCTCATCCTCACCCCTATATAATGTCCTACCAGTGAGTGTGCACTGAGTGCCTTGTCTGAACACAGCATGGCATATAGAATGCCACTTCCAAGACCAGGCTATAAAAAGACCGTAGAATATCAAAGGCAGAGGATTGTCTTCTTGATTTCAAAATGTGCTACAAAGCCATAGTAATCAAAACAGTGTGATACTGGCATTAAGACAGACATGGTGGTCAGTGAAAGAAAATATAGAGCCAGAAATAAACCTTCATATACATGATCAAGTGATATTCAGAAAGGCTGCTATTTGGGTTGCTTTCAAACCCTTACAAGTGGGTCAGTAAGCAACTTAATGATAAATGGAGAAAAGATGGACGTTGTCCAAGATTTTGCTTTACTTGGCTCTACAATCAACACCCACCGAAGCAGCCCACATTGCACTGGGAGGACACATTAAAGACATATTGCAAAAAAAAAAAAAAAAAAAAAAAAAAAAAAAAAAAAAAAAAAAAAAAAAAAAAAAAAAAAAAAAGACACATTGCACTGGGAAAAGCTGTTGTAAAAGGGCTATTTAAAGTGTTGAAAAGTAAAGATGTTACATTGAAGACAAAGGTATGCCTGACTAATGCCATGGTATTTTCAATCGCATTGTAAGGATGTGAATGGACATTGAATAAGGGAGACAGAAGAATTGGTACTTTTGAATTATGGTGCTGGAGATGAATATTGAATATACCATGGACTGCCAAAAGAACCAACAGATCTGTCCTAGAAGAAGTCCAACTAGAATGCTCTTGGAAGCAAGGATGGCTAGACTGCCTCTGATGTATTTTGGACATGTCAAGAAGGACCAATCCCTGGAGAAGGACATCATGTTTGGGAGAGTGGCAGGTCAATGAAAAAAAAAGGAAGACCCTCAACTAGATGGATTGACACAGTGTCTCCAACAGTTGGCTTAAACATAAGTAAGATCATGTGCCTGGCACAGAGTCAGGGAGTATTTTGTTCTGTTGTGCAGTGGGTTGCTATGAATTAGACCCAACTCTACAGCCTCTAACGATGACAACCACAACCCCTTTTAGCTATTGTAAACAATGCTGCTAGGAACAGTATTCAATGAGTAAAGAACAGTGTCTTTAGCAAGTAGTGCAGGGAAAACTGGACATTCACATGCAAAAGAATGAGTCTGGATCATTATTTTACACCATAGATTAACTCAAGATGCACCAAAGACCTAAACATAAGAGGCAAAACTATAAAGGTCTTAGAAAGAACATAGAGGAAAATCTTCCTTATATTAGATTTGGTAATGATCTCTTGGATATAACACCAAGAGTATCAGCTACAAAAAAGAAAAACGTAGGTAAATTGATCTTTGTCAAAATTAAAAACTTGTCCATCAGAAAACACTATTCTGCACAGAATGGAAGAAAATATTTGATAAGGAATGGATATTCATATATCTGATAAGGAATGGATATTCAGAATATGTAAAGAACTTTCCTAACTCAATTTATACAAAGTTCGAAAATGAACAAAGTTCTTAAACCAGACACAGTCACAGTGGCACAGGAAGCAGAGGCAGAAGAATCACTAGGAAGGCAGAGGCAGGAGGATCATGAGTTCAAGGCTAGAGGCAGCCTGCATAACTTATCAAGAGTCTGTCTCAAGATATAAGATAAAAGGAGGGGAAGCTGGGGTTGCAGCTCAGTAGTAAAGTGCTTGCAAAATTCATGGGAGGCCCTGGATTCAACTCCCCAGTGCCACTAGAAAAAAAAAAAATAATAAGGACAAAGTTCTTAAAGCAACACTTCTCCAAAAATGATATACAAATGGTCAATATGTACATGAAAAGATGCTCAATCTTGCTAACAATTAGAGTGCAAATCAAAACCATAATGAGATACCATCTCATACACACTATAAAACAAACAAAAACACACAAAATAGAAAATAACAAGTGTTGATGAAATTGTGGATAAATCAGAAAATTTGTTCATTGTTGGTGGGAATTTAAAAGAGTGTAGGTAATAGAAATCAGTATGATGGTTCCTCAAAAACTTAAAAATAGAATTGTCATGTGATCTAGCAATTCTACTTCTGGGTCTATACCCCAAAGAGTTCAAAGCAGGGCCTCAAACGTGTATTTGTATGCGCCTGGTCATAGCAGTATTATTCTCAAAAACTAAAATGGAATCAACCTGGGTGCCTATTGATGGACAAAATGTGGTATATAGAATACACAAGACATAATCAGACTCCATATATTTCATATTTATAACCTATATCCGTAATATTCCATTGTATTTGAGTGTCTTTAATTGCACTCTCAGGGCTGCCTCGAAGTCCTGGACTGATTCCAAATGTTTCCATTTCATGTTCATTAGGACTTTGGGGAAGATCCAACTCTGTCACATGGTGCCAGACCCAGTGAACTAAGTAGATGAAGACACACTATAACATTGTTACTTGACAGAAATTGCCTTACTAGAGGCAATAGGTGACATGGAGGACTGTCATGATGGACAATAAAACTAAAGACATTTGTAAGAGAGGACTTCCAGAACTGCTTCAGAAAGTCACAAGAACAATGGCATGCGTTCAAAGCCAGTGGGAGCTTTTGAAGGGAGTTAATAGCAATGTGTCCTTTACTGTAACAATTTTTTTAATTTAAACATTCACCATATTTTTTGATCAGACATTATATGTAATGAAATATTCAGCCTTTAAAAAGAAGAAAATTCTGATTAGTTATGGTTACTAAGTGCCATCGCATTGAGTCCAACTCACAGCAGCCCTATGTACAACAGAACAAAACACTACCCAACATCATGCCAGGCACATGATCTTTTTTGTGTGTAAGCCCATTATTGCAGCCACTGTGTCAATCCATCTAGTTGAGGGTCTTCATTTTTTTCACTGACCTGCCACTCACCCAAACATGATGTCCTATTCCAGGGATTAGTCCATCTTGACATGTCCAAAATACATCAGAGGCAGTCTAGCCATCCTGGCTTCCAAGGAGCACTCTAGTTGCACTTCTTCTAGGACAGATCTGTTGGTTCTTTTAGCAGTCTGTGGTATATTCAATATTCGTTTCCAGCACCATAGTTCAAAAGCACCATTTATTCTCCAGTCTTTTTTATTCACTGTCCAGCTTTCACAAACAGGTGATGGGACTGAAAATACCATGGCATGAGTCAGGTGCATCTTTGTCTTCAACAAGACATCTTTACTATCGACACTTTAAAGAGCTCTTTTGCAATAGCTTTTCCCGTTGTAAGGTATGTTTTGATTTCTTGGCTGCTGTTTCCATGGGTGTTGATTGTAGAACCAAGTAAAACAAAATCTTGGACAGCCTCAATATTTTCTCCATTTATCATGAAGTTGATTACTGCCCCAGTTGCAAGGACTTTTGTTTTCTTGATGTTGAGACACAATGCATACTGAAAGCTGTGTTCTTTGATCTTCATCAGCAAGCATTTCAAGTCCTCTTCTCTTTTAGCAAGTAAATTTGTATCATCTTCACATGGCAAGTTGTTAAAGAGTCTTCCTCCTATCCTTATGCCACATTCTTCATAAAGTCCAGCTTTTCAGATTATCTGCTCAGCATAGAGATTGAAGAGGTAAGAGGATACAGCCCTGATGCACACCTTTCACGACTTTAAACCAGGCAGCGTTTCCTTCTTCTGTTCGAACAACTGCCCCTGTTCAAACAACTACAGATTCTGCCTTACTACAGAATTCTGGTATTCCCATTCTTCACAATGTCACCCATAATTTGTTGTGATATACACAGTCAAATGCCTTTGCATGGCCAATAAAGCACAAACAGACATCTTTCTGGTATTCTCTGCTTTCAGCCAACATCCATCTGACATCAGCAATGATGTCCCTGGTTCCACACCTTGAAGATATTATGCTAAGTGACATAAGCCAGACACAAAAAGAAAAATACCATATGATTCTCTATAGGATGCCTAGAATAGTTCAATCTGTAGGGACAGAAATTAGCATGGTGGTTGCCAACAGCTGTGGGGGGGGATGGTGTACAGAGTTTCAGTTTTCAAGTGGAAAAAGTTTTGGAGTTGGATAATGGTGATGGTTATAAGATGTGAAAGTACTTAAAGTCACCAGACTATAAACTTAAAAACAGTTAAGCCAGTAATCTTTGTTATGTACATTCTACCATAAAAAGATGCTGTGCCTGGCTTCCATTCTGTACAGTGTTTCATTCTGTTGTTCATAGGGTCACTGTGAGTTGGACCCGACTCAGTGGCACCTAACAACAGCAACAATACATTTTACAATAAAAAAGTTTCAATACTTTGTCTTCTGTTGTTTGCATTCATTCTCTCTGTCCTCTCTATCTCTATCTCTATCTCTATCTCTCTCTGTCAACCACCATCTTACCATCTTACCAGCCATGTTGTGAGGCAGCCCTGGGGAAAGGCTCCTGGGCCAAGGAGCCCAGGGTTGCCACCAGGGCCACATGAGTGAGTTTGGAGATGGGTCTTCCAAGCCCTTTTGCAGAGAGCAAGCTTCCTCACAGTTCTACCCTGATGGAGGCTTCTGATGACAGCAGCCAGGATGGACACCTTGCTTGCAGCCTTCTAAGAACCCCTAGGACAGAACCACCTGGCTAAGTCACCCTCAAGATTCCTGACCCACAAACATGAGACAACACATGTTCCGTGTCCAGCTGTTGTGTTTTAGGGTCAATCGTTATATCAGTAGACAGATAAGGGGCAAAGAAATTCAGGAAATGTTGTAAACCACATACCTCTTTTGTAGACTCACAACAAACAGGGACTTTTTAAAAAATGAGGTCTGAAGCCCATCTGTCAAGAGCAGCCATTACATTTCATTTACCCCAGTGTCACTCAAATTCAATTGACCATCAAGTTCCTTTATTATGGAACACCTGGTAACTTTTCACAATAGCTGGGCAGGGTGGCTCATGCCCATCATCCCTGGTGGAGGCAGGAGGGTCAGAAGTTCTAGACCAAAGGCAGACTGTATAACTTAGTGAGACCCTGTCTCAAGAAAAAAGTAAATAAGATGAGCTAGAGGTGCTGATCAGGAGTAGAATGCTTACAAAGTATGTGTGAGGCCCTGGGTTCAACTCCCAAGTACTTCCAAAAGAAAAAAAATTTTTTTTCAAGATACACTACTACTCCAACAAACATAATTAGGTAAAAAACTAATTTTCATTGAACATGTAAATCTTTTATGATTAGTAAATCATTTGGGGGATCAGAACAGAGGAGCTTAGGTACTCGAGAACTCACCTTTTAATTGATGAAATAAACATGGGTTTATTTTTCTGATTTAATGAGAACTCTGGAAGTGAGCAGCTGCTGATATTGTTCCAAGTGTGTGATGAAGGCAGCATTGATCTCTGTGGTTTTTGATCTTTTTTCTCATGCTTGGTGCTCTGGATGGTAAGAAGGATCCACCAGCTTCAGGCATCCCAGCAATTGTGAAGTCAAGAAGGAGACAAGAGTGATGCTCATTCTATCTGTCCCTTTGTGTCACTGAAAGCAAACGCCTCCTAGGGAAGACCTCCACTGATTTTGTGGCCCAGAACTCTATGGCCTGGTCACTGCTGCCTATAGGAGGTGGTTGTTATGCCCAGATCATGAAGTTCCCCAAAGATCACCAGGGAGTCCGAAGTCACATGCAAAAGCAAAGAGCCTTTATTAAAACTCGGAGCTCGAGGGTGCCGAACTTCACCCATGCAGTGGTTTAGTGTCGGAACCCTGACTTGCTGCTGGTGAGGGTTTTTATTGAGGGTTACAGGTAGGAGTAAGGGGGGGGGGTGTGGGATTGGTCAGTCCTTTGAACTAAGATGGGCTGGCAATTGAGGGTTGGCTGGGGATACAAAGTACAAAGTGAGTTTGCATTTCCCAGAGTTTAGCCCTTTTCAGGAAGTCCCTGAATTTGGCCTTTTACAAAGTTATCTAGTGACCACTTACAAAGTTATCTAGCGTCACCACATTTTTTCTTAATCCAGCCCTTCAGCAGGCCCAGCCATCTCATGACACATCTGCTATCGGCTTTTATTGAGGGCTAGTTTCGAGGAACCAGAGTAATTTTGAAGTAACCTAGGCCTGTAGGAGGTGGTGGAAAATGGACATCTCATCCCGAGCTGCAGGAATTTCTGTCTTGGACAAACATGGGGTTTATTAGAGCAGGGAAGAAGGGGGAAGCAGATCCTGAGAAGGCAGAGAAGTGGGTCTGCAGCAGAGGGTGGTGGAAGGAGCAGAAGGGATTTGCTCTTCCCAGGACAAGGCAAGTGTCCTGTGTACATAGGTGGATGTACTCATGAAATAGTTAAAGCACAAAAGAGTAAGGAGGAAGACACTAAAATATGTAACCCCAGCTCCTGCAGAGGGATAGATATTTGAGAAGGGGACGTAAAAAGCAATTGTGGTTGTTGGATGAAAATCTCTCAGGAATCATTCAGCTGGGAAGTTAGCCTTTCCCTGCCAAAATTCAAGCTTTCAAAAAATCCCCTCACTTAACCTCAGAGGGAGGATGTTAACAGGAAGCTGGAACAAACCTATTTCCAACTGAACAGAAGAACAAAAACAGCTAAGAAAATGCAAACCCAGGTGGTGAACTTGAAGCAGCTTCAGGATGAATAACCAAGAACCGTTTGCCATTAGTAGTCACGGGCAAACAGAAAGTGAGGTGGGTCCTGTTGGGCCACACAGAAGACAATCAGAGCGTGGCCACAGAGAGGAGAGGGGATGGGAGGACCTCAGGCAGAATCCAAGCAGCTATTTCCCGGCATTCCTGACCAAGCGTTTTATAAATGAAATGAAAGGTATTTGTATGAATGTGTCGCAGGAAGGTAGGGGCCCAAATCAGTTCACGATGCTGTCATTGCAATTGCTGTGTCTGATGATAATTTTTGAGCACACTCCATGGCTAGAATGCGAATTAATGTTTGACTTATGTCATCTTTAGTCTCACAGTGACTTTTGCACATAAATACTATTTTCCCAGCACACAAAAATAATAACATTCAGAAAAGTTTAGAAACTTGCTCCAACCCAGCATCAGTAGTAAGTGGCAGATACAGGATTCTGACTAAAATTTGTCTGTTACCCAAGCATTTTCCAGTCTACTACAGGGCCATCTTTGGTGGTTACAATACAATCAATCTCTATCAATAACATTGTCATATTTGCAATTTGTTGGATAGATTTTAATAGCCTACTAAATTCAGTTCAAGCTAATCTTCAACACTTCACCAACTATGTGATCATTTTACTTTTATAATTTTAAAAAATCTAATGGCACAAGAAATGATTGGAGACGCTAAGTCAGATCTTTATGAACCTTATAGAAAGGTTTTTGATTTGTTTTTGTTTGTTGATTGTTTTCTTTGAGACAGTCTCATCATGTAGCCCAGGTTGGCCTCAGACTCTCAATCTTCCTGCCTCAGCCTTCCAAATGCTGGATTGTAGGCCTGCACCCCCTGTGCTGACAGTAGACAGGGTTTGATTAGATGATTGTCAGATACTACCCATTGTATGGTCTATGTCTTCTCCAAATTCATATATTGAAATCATAATTTCCCCCCAAAGTGATGGTGTTGGGAGGTGATTAGGTCCTGATGGCTCTGCCCCTTCCCCCATGTGAGAACACGGAGAGAAATCACCATCTGCAAACCAGAGGGAGCCCTCACCAGCCACTGACCTTTGACTGCATTGACCCTGGGCTTCCCAGCCCCCAGGACATGGAGAAATAAATCCCTGTTAGTGATAAGCCACCCAATCTATGGCAATTTGTTATGGCAGCCCAAACAGATTAAGACACCCACCATGTTGGCTACCAGGACCCAGGAGCAAAGTGTGGTTAGCTATTACTCCTTGGGGACCCTGGGATCAGTTCAAAGACCTTTCCACTTGGTCAGAGGATTTATGATGTTGGGCTGCATAACACACCGTGGAAATTAGGTATGATTTCCATTTTAGCCTAAATCACATAGAAAGACTTGCGGAAGCTTTACAGTAACTCCACAGTGCCCTCCCTAATGGTGCCTGCTAGCTCCATGGAGTGGGGAAGCCTCTGCCATGCTGCTACGATCACGTAACAGTTCCTCGTTCTCATGAGAACTGGGCAAGCTGAACAGAGGCAGACATTTGCCTTGGTCTGAAGGGAAGTGCTAGGGAGACCTGTGGGTACCTTTCCAGAAGAGAAGCTACAGATTTGCTACAAAAGAAGGAATATATTACATTTGTCTATTTCTTATGGGAAAAAAAATTGCCTTTGCCCAGATATAATACTTACTTGTTTTCTGGAGGTTTTATTAATGAATAGAAAAGGAAAGCCTCTCATTGTCCAAATGAGGTTTTTAGCAAACAGGCTGGGATGGGATGTGCCTGTAAAACCTGCTCCAGCTGGGCACAGTGGTGCACACTTGTAATCCCAGAGACTCGGGAGGCAGAGGCAGGAGGAGCATGAGTTTGAGACCAGAGGCAGCCTGTGCAACTTAGCAAGACCCTGCCTCCAAATAAAAAATAATAAAATAGGCTGAGAATTCAGTTCAGTGGCAAAGCACTTGCAAAGTACATGAGAGGCCCTGGGCTTAATCCCACAATACTATACATACATGCACACATACATAAAATAAAACCTGCTCCAAAACTGGGCATGGTGGTGCATGCCTGTAATCTCAGCACTAGGGAGACTCAGGCAAGAGGACTATGACTTACAAGCCAGCCTGGGCTACAAAGCAAGACCTTGTCTTTAAAACATAAAGAACAAACAAACAAAAATCCTGCTCCAAATTATGTAAGACATGTATCCTTGAATAACACAATTCACACTCAATTTCTGTGAAAAAATAAGAGAGGTCTAAACATTTCCCTTCTTTGAAGTGGGCATCTGGTTATAAGGCAGAGACATGGCTGCAGAGAGCACCCTTCTCCTCTGCCGTCAGCCTTCAGAGACCAAAGAAACTGAATTTATTCTGAGATCCCCACCTTCAGAAGCACAGCAGAAACTGTGCCTATGACATAGAGGTATTGCTTAACAATGCTTTTGTTGTTATTTGTTTGGCGTTTTTTAACATTTAGTTTTTTGGGGGGTGTTTAGGTTTGCTTGTTTGTTTTACAAAACTGAGTATTCAACCTAGGACCTTCAGCTAGGTAAGCACTCTACCCATGAGCTACATCTTCAGCCCTTTTCAATTTCTGTTTTGAGACAGGTCTTACGAGGTTGCCCAAGCTGGCCCTGAACTTGTTATGTTACCCAAACTAGCCTCAAACTCACAATCCTCCTGCCTCAGCCTCCCTACTAGCTGGAATTACAAGTGTGTGCCACCATGCCTGGCTACACTATATTTGGATGCTCTGACACTCTAACCTCATTCTGACTAAAATAATCAGATTATGATTTACACTAAACAAAGGATGTGTCTCGAGTGTTGACAAACCCTAACACAAACTCAAATAAGAAAAAGGCAGAAACCGGGTTTCTGTTACCCTTTTGTCTAGGGGTCTTGCCTTGCTCTTTACCCATCTAAAGTTTATGAGGTCAACAATAAATTCATTTCTTTTTCCAAACAAAAAGCTGTATTATTACAGGTAAGGCTAGTTATTTTCAAGGAAATAACAATGGAATGAAAAAAGTAATATACAGGGACAAAAAAAGGTACAAAGAGAATAGAAGGTGTATAACGCAAACGTCTCATCATCCATGTCAGTTTTGCTGGAGGAGTTCAGTTGCAAACAGAGCACAAAGGAAGTTTTGAAAGTTTCCTACTTTGATGAATTATCAGATTCTTCATGAATTGTCAGATGTTTTCCAATTATTAAAATTGCTTAACACTAACACAATGGGTAATCAGAACCACGGAATGTTAGAGCTGCAGATTCTCTGTGGCATTTTTCAAATTTTATTTAGCTATAAAGCTCATAATGTAGAGGAAGAAGGAAAGGAAGGAAGAAAGAAAGAAAGGTAGGAAAGAAGAAAGAAAGGAAGGAAGGAAAGAAGGGAGGAAGAGAGGAAGGAAACGTGGGAGATAAAGGAAACAACAAGATTGAGAAGGAGAAAGAGAGAAAGAGAGAGGAGGTAAAGTAGCCACTACTACATGTGAAGTAGACGAAAGGGGAGCTACTGCCAGACACCTGTAATCCCAGCAGCTCTGGAGGCAGAGGCAGGAGGATCATGAGTTCGAGGCCAGAGGCAGCCTACATAACTTAGTGACACTCTGACTCAAAATAAAAAATAAAATATGGGCTGGGGGTGCAGCCCTGTGGTAGAGCACTTGCACAAAGTATGTGCAAGGCCCTAGGTTCAACCCCAAAGTGCCGCTAAAAGAGAGGGGGCTCCACGGCATGAAGGAATGAAGGTCGGGAAGGAGAACTCACTAAGCATCCACCTTCTCCTCCACAAAGGCCTCCGAAAATCCCTTAGTCTTCTAGAGACAATCATACTAGCCCAACCTTCTTTGAGAGAGCGAAAGTTGAAGTCCCATGGTGAGAATCATTTGTGCAAAGCCATAGCTAGAATTCAGATTTCTGGCACCAGGTCTAAGACTTAGATAAAAATATGTTCCTCCTTCTAATGGCTGTGAGAGAAAGACGATCTCCAAAGAGTCTGTCTGGAACTGTGCAGACTTCTTCACAGAAAACATAAGACGAAACCCAGCCCAAGAAGCAGCCAGGAAACAGATCTTCATGGCAAGATAGCAGCGTGAGAAAGTACAGGGAGAACGTTTTGCTGGTGATCCCACATCCAGTTGCCAGAACGGAGCTCCAGGACCAGGTGACAGTGGCCACCAGCCCACCCTGAGTGTAGACAGCACATGATGCTATCCACAGCTCAATCTGACACAACCCTGCAAATGACAAGGAAAACTTTTCCAAGGTTTTCTCTTTGAGAGAAACAAAATTAAGACATCATCACACAGGCAGTATTAGCACAAGAGGAATACGGCAAGACCACTGTCTTTTCGTGCTATGCTTTTCTATGGTGATAGACCACACTTCCTGAAAATGGGTCCATTGAGATTTGTTTAAAAAGAAAATGGCTGGAAACACAGCTGAACACTGTGGAAACTCGTGGAAATGTGTGGGAGCCACCACGTGTGGGAGCAGGTCTGTCGTGAATGCAGTTGGGGTGAATTCCACACCTACCCATGGGACAGGAATTGCTTGCAGTGATCATACACCACATTCTTGCTGTGAGCCAGACCCTTCAAGGGCACTTGGCATCAACTGCTTCTAATTGTCACCACACACCACCACCAGGAGGTACATATTATTATCCTCATTTTCAGATAAAAAAAGTTGGAGATCAGAGAGGGTGAGAAATCAGCCAAGTTTACTCAGAGGTAAGTATTCACTCACTTAACAAATATGTAATGGGCATCTAAGGCAGATGGGGCACCTGTTAGGCGATAGAGTGTCAGCCAGGAGCAAAAACAGTGATCTCCTGCGACAGGGGAACAATTATATCATTTGACAAAGCAGAGTGGGGCACATAGTGCCTTATATCTATGGGGTATTAGCCAACCCCAAAAAAGGCTTGCCTGCCTGTATTCAAGGACTCCTATTCTCATTGTTTCTGACACCTTCTTGAACACATGAGCAGCCTCTGGCCTCTCCTTTGGGACCCCCCTCTAGTCCTCCCAGCAAAAGAGTTTCAAGTTCAAGTTTCATGGGCTTCCAAGTGGAAAGCAACCATCTTCTCTCCAGGTTGGGGCAACACAAGTTCCTAAGGGAGGGCACAGTCAAGCAGACTAAATGCTTAAGTTTTTGTTCGTATGATAAGAATAGGATCAATTGTAGCTAGTGTATAAACTCCATCTGGAGAACTTGAGCAATGTCACAGAACGTGCAAAGAAGTCTCCCAACACAGAAACATCCCTCGGGAGATCCCTGCCATGCACCAGCTGATATTCTCACCTGCCGCCATATTGCTCAGGGAAGCTGTCCATTTCCCATGCCTGCGCTGTCTTTCAGGGCATCTCACGTCCTTAAACTCAGAAGGGAAAAGCACCTTGCAGTAGAGACCTGTGGTGCTCTCCCCTTCTTTGTTTCCCTCTCTGTTTCCTCCCTCACTCCCTCCTCAATTATGCCTTTCCTCTTCCTAACTACCTTCATTCTGCTTTCTCCAACCTAGACCTCTTGTAGCTTTTTCTCTTCTTCACTATCAATAAAATCAATCTAAAGAGAAGCAGAAGGACCCACAGAGCCATTCTACTTCGCTTTGTGCACATTGGTCTGCCTCCCACCAACTCGGTGTCCACTGAAATCACCCAGGCACTGGGGGGGGGGGGGTGTCACACACCTTAATCCCGTCAGGAGGCTGAGGCAGTAGGATCACAAGTTCAAGGCCAGCCTAGGTTATATACTGAGACCTTGGACCTTGTCTCAAAGAAAAAAAAAAAAATCTATGAAGTCATCTACAGTGTTTAGGAAACACCAATGCCTGGCTCCCACCCAGACATGCCCATCAAAAGGGAATGGTGAGCAGCCTGGACAGATTTTTTTTTCCCCTTTTATTGAAAAATGTTAATGGGTTACAGAGTAATACAGCATTGGCTTTTGCCATTATGCAACTGTTACATCACTTTTGGTTACACTTGTATCAATTTACAAGGTTTATGGAAACTTTTGACTAATATGTTGTTGCTGTTGTTGTTAGGTGCCCTTGAGTCGAGTCCAACTCATAGGGACCCTCACAGGGTTTTCAATGGCTGACTGTTTCAGGATTGCCTTGGGAATGGGTTACCACGTCCTTCTCCCATTTTGTGGTGCTGGAAATCGAACTCCGGACTTCAGAGACTGCAGAGCAGCGCTCTACCAACTGAGTTAATCCCAGCCCGACTAATATGTAGTAAAACTCAAATGCATATTTGGGTTATGTTCCCCTATTTTTCCCACATACTCATGAAGTTGCGTTGTTTACATTGATATTATCCTCTCCCCCTTTATCCCTCTGCATTGATTCTCCTCCCCATCCACCTTCCATAATCTTCGCTTCCCTCTCCTAGTTCGCTCACTCCCTCCTTTCTACTCTTTACATCTGGACAGATTTTTGAAGGCTCTCGCAGTGTTTCTACTACTCAGCATTCTTTGGGGACAACTTAACTGTGTAACTCTCCTTCTCAGGCATGACACATAGCATGGGAGCGCCCACACTAAATGTGGCCTTGGGTCCCAGTGACAGACCTGGGGCATTCAGAGTTAAGTTGGGGTTCATTTTTAAGACACAGTCAGGTCAAGCTTTTTAAAACAGGACCCTTGTCTCCTTTGCCAGTCTCAACCAAATTCAGAGCATCATTCTGGAACAACTCTAAAAGTGAGCAAGATTAGCCAGGTGCCATGAGGCACGCCTATAATTCCAATGACCCAGGAGGCTGAGGCAAGAGGATTGCAAGTTTGAGGCCAGAGGCAGCCTGTGTAATTAGCGAAACCCCGTTTCAAAATAAGATAAAAAAGTGGCTGGGGGTGTGCAGCTCAGTGGCAGGAACATCCTGGATTCAATTTGCTAGTACTGAAAAATAAAAATAAAAGCAAGATTAAATCAAAACTAGAAAATAGGTGGACCTTCTCAGCAAAAAAAAAGGAGTACAGAGAAAGGAACTTATAATTATATGAGGCTTGTGTCAAGGATAATCTTAATTATCCAATTATCCAATTATTATCCAATTATTATCCAATAATTATCCAATTATTGTACCTACAGGAGATGTCAACACTGATCAAAATTCTATCTTCTCCTTCTATGGTGCTGTTCTCTTCTGGAAGAAATGTATACTCTAAAAGTGATCGCTTTGAAGCCAGGAAGGTGAAAGCTTTGTTTCTGGATCATCTGGTGAATTTTTTTTTTCCAGTGCTGGGAGTTGAACCCAAGGCCTCGCGCCTGCATGCTCTGCAAGTGCTGGACCACTGAGCTGCACCCTCAGCCCATTTTTTACTTTTTGAGGCAGAGTCTCACTAAGTTATGCAGACTGCCTCTGGTCTCGAACTTATGATCCTCCTGCCTCTGCCTCCCGAGCCGCTGGGATAACAGGCATGCGCCACTGCACCCAGCTGATCATCTGGTCAATTTATGGTAGGCCCAGAAGTAGAAAGAACTTGGGTCCCTTGTGAAACTGCTTAGAGAAGCCAAAATTACCATCAAAATTCTATTACCATTATCATTATTGTCGTATTAACGACACATTACTACCACTAACACCTGCAGTCATGATTTCGTTTGGCTCCAAAGCTGCCCATACATGAGGACCTGCAGCGCGCTCTCTCTGCAGAGGCTCTTCCCACCTCTGCCGTCCTCCCTGGAGCACCTGGCTACACCTCCTGATGACGCTGCAAGCTTTCCACTGGAAAATGATGCAGGAGCCCGGGGGACTGGGTGGTCCCGGAGAACACACGCAAAGGCAGATGAGCTCACTTGTTTCCAAAGTCAGCTAAGCAGCAGGAAGACCCCTCCTGCTGAGGGTCCTGAGTTCCTGAATGGGGACTGACAGCCTGGGATAGAGAAAGACTCTCTGTCACTGGCTGTCCCCTAAAGACAGGGTGCACTTGACATCCACGCCAGTGCCTCATCTGGAAAATGAGGGCCTTGGGCTGGATGATTCTGAGGGCCCCTTCCAGCTCTCAGATTCACGGATTTCACAGTCTGACTCACAGAACACCCATGGAGCTAACTGCAGAGCCAGGCGGACTCCAAAATTTATAGCTCCCTGGAGTTCTATAACTTTAACCGAATCAGCTCTTGGAGCAGACTTGAAATCGAGGGAATTATATACCTCACTGATGACGGGAAAACTTAGGTTTGAACAGAGAGGTCGGGTGATTATAGAGAAATTAGAAGTTCAGATTTTCCAAGACATTTCAGATTCCCGACACCCAGTCTCATCAGCCCCATAAACACATCTTACTCATCAAACTGTCACCCCAGCGAGTGAGACTGGAAAGCACAGTCTCTTTTGACAAATCTTTTAAATCTGTGCAACACGCTCAGCCTCTCACACCCATCATCAACTTCCGAGGAGTGCTATGCACAGACCTTGATCTTTGATTTTATTCTGCAGAGATGAAACTTTGTGTATTTCCTCTCAAAATAATACTGCTTTCTAGAGCACATTCACATCTATTATTTCCATTTGTGAATGTCGAGGTTGTTTTCTTTATCCGTCCATGTTTCAAGAAGGGTTTATGGTATGTCCACCTAGTTTATCACAGATCTGTTGGCTCTTTTGGCAATCCATGGTATATTGGACAACAACCACCTATTTTGTGAATGATAAAATTGAGGCACAACATTAAATATTTTCCTATTAATGTCAGAGCATTTGTTGACTTAACTCTAGTCTTCTAACTTGATTTCTTGTTCATTTTCATTTTAGAACAATATCAGGTTCTACCCTGAGGAATGTAAACTATCACTTGATTTCAGGTATTGGATTGACTTTTTGGGTATGAAATAGGCTCATAGGGATGAGACAAGATTCAAATACTAGTTAATGGTCAGAGTCAATGACAATTGACTACACTGGAAGGTTCAATATCAGACTTGGACTGCAGAAGCCAGTAAAAATCTCCCCTTTCTTCACTTGTGGCATTAGTGGAGAATGTATAAGTTTGAATAATAGTCATATTAATCAGCCTTCTCTGCAGGTATATGGATATTATTCTATCATTGACAGAAACGTACTTCAGGACAGATCTTGAAATATCTTTTATAATGATGAATGCAACCCCATTCTCTTATGTTATCATTCCCAGCATAGTAGACCATATGATTATGATTCAAAATGGGCCATGCCAGTCCACTTTAGCTCACTGATGCCTAGAATGTCAACAGTAATGTGCTGCACTTCACTTCTGATGATTTCTAATGTTCCCAGATTCATACTGCATATATTACACATTCCAATTATTAATCGGTATTTACAGTTGCTCCTTCTCATTTTGAGTCATAACACATCAATAAATGGAGGTCTCTGGGGCTTTACTCCATTCTTGTCATTAAGGTCAACTCTAATTTGAGGGGGCAACTCTTCCCCAGTCATCTTTTGAGTGCCTTTTAACCTAGGGAGGCTCATTTTCTGGCACTATACCTAATAGTGTTTCTATACTATTCATAGGGTTTTCAATGGCTAATTATTTCAGGAGTGGGCTGCCACATCCTTCTCCCTAGTCTCTCTTAGTCTAGAAGCTCAGCTAAAACATGTCCTCCATGGGTGATCCTGCTTGTATCCGTAATACCAGTGGCATAGCTTTCATTACAGCAACATGCAACCCCCACCTCAATTTGAAAAACGGACAGACAAGTGAGGGAACCAAATACAGCTACAGATAATAGAAATTAGGCATCATGTTGGAAGAAATAGTCCTTTGGACTGAGTCAAAATAAAATTGGCCGAAATTCTTGGTACTTCTTGGGTGCTCCATCAGCATAGCCCTTGTGAGAGCTTGTTAAAATGCAATCTTTAAATGGGCTGAATCAGAATCTGCTCTTAATGAGTGCCCTGGGGTGGGGGGGGAGGTGAATGTGTACATGATAGTTTGAGAAGCACTTCTCTGAACTGCCCTCCATCTCTGAGGCTCCACAGACCATGGTTCTGTCGGTTCAATATCCCTTTCGTGCTATCAAGTTAGGGAGAAGGTGTAAGCCCGCTGACAGCTTCCAGGATACCAAGTGTATACGCAGATGACTCATCAAAAGCAATTGTACTAACCACAGAGCATCCACCACAACGCCTGGTGCCTAGAGTCGCTTCGAAAATAGTTTGCTGGCTCCCTTTATGGGGAGAATAGTGAGATTTCCCGGCCTTCTCTCTTTTCTGAACCTAAACATGAGAAGGTAATAGGTGGGGTTTCAGCAGAATGACGTTGAACTTTTCGCCTTAGTGCCTGAATCAGAGGACCCCCAACGCTCTGTTCATATTCTCCTTCTCTCTCTCTCTCTCTCTCTCTCTCTCTCTCTCTCTCTCACACACACACACACACACACACACACACAGTTATATTTTCAAAGTTGAAGAAATGCAAACGCATCTCTTCAGATCGGGCCCAGAGAAGCTGCTGCAAAGACATTTGCATTAATTACCACTTTAATCTCTTGTCCCAGTGAAAGTACAGCAAACCCAAATGCTGCCTGCGGGCAAACACCTGTGAGGCCTGGCAGCGGCCTGGGGATCTGGGTTAGGGAGGCAACAGCAGCGAGAGTGTTGGAAATGAGCCGCTGATGGCTGGTGGCTTCCGTGCAGGTGTTCAGCATCGTGGGGTGTTAATTGGGTAACAGGTGGAGGCACAGAGGGTGGAGGGAGCAGCAGAGTGAACCAGGCAGACGCTGAGTGGCACAGCCTAATTTTAAACAGAGTGGAATTTTCCTTCTCCTTCAGTTTGGGCTCAGAAAGCTCAATCGTGATAGAACTGAGCAGCATATCATTATTTATAATAATGCATAGCGATGGCTGCTTTCTAAATGCCCAGGCCTGTGGTAAGCACATTACAGGTTTTGTTCCAAATCTTCATACAGTTCTGTAGGATGGGCATAAGAACTTCGGTTTTTAAGAACACTGAAACCAAGGCTCAGGACAAGATGAGTAATTGCTTAAGGGCACACAGACAGTATGTGGCAGAGCCAGGATTCTCTGGCACTGAATAATCTGCACATTAATCCACTGCACTGTGCTGTCTTTCTATATCGGGGCTTCTTATGAGAGGAAGGAAGTCTGTTGGACTGTGTGTTGGTAAGCTGCACCTGGTGGGAGGGCCTCTGGTTTGAGCGAACTGATATCAAGAACCACATAAGACTTGATTACTTTACCTTGCAAATCGGCAAAACTATTGACCAAATCTAAGCCTACCCCTGTTTTTGTTCATAAAGGTTTCCTGGAGCACAGCTATGTATTTACATATTGTCTGTGGCTCCTTGTGTGCTGTTATTGCAGAATTGAGTATGGTAGTGCCCCTGTCATGTCCCCCAAAGGTCTTGTGCTTTCACATTGGGTCCCTAGCTGGTGATGCTGTCCTGGGAGGTTATGGAACCCTGGGATGTGGGATCTAGGTTGGCAGGAAGGAGTCACTGGGGGTGAGCCTTGGAGGTTCCAGAAAGCTCACTGTCTCCTTCTGACAATGCTGTGAGGTCATCTTCCATGGGCCCAACCATGATTGCCATGTCTGCCCCCACCGCCATTACGGACTAACCTTCTAACTGTGAGTTCCCAATAAACCTTTTCCTCCTTAAGTTTGCTTCAGTTGGTTTTTCTGCTACAGTGATGATGACCTGATTAATACACCCAACTTATCTTTGGTGAATACATTCTAAGATCCCAGTGGACTCCTGAAGTTAAAGATAGTTCTAAGCCCTATATATGCCATGTTTTTTCCTTTGCATGCATACCTATGATTATATCTACTTTATAAAATGCATACAGTAAGAGATTAATAACTGCTACTAATAAAATGCCTGCAGACATACCACTGTGGCACTCGATCTCGTCAGATCTCAGAAGCTAAACAGGGTCAGGCCTGGTTAGTACTTGGATAGGAGACCCCCTAGGAACACCAGGTGCTGGAGGCTTGGGAGAAGGACCTGGCAACCCACTCCCAAAAAAATCAATCTACCATTGAAAACCCTATAAATAGCAGAGAAGCACTAACAATAGTGTTTCACCTGTTGTACCTAGGGTCTCTATGAGTTGAACACCAACTCAATGGCACCTAACAACTAATAAAATAGAACAACCATAATGGTACACTGTGTAAAAAGTTATTTGACTATGAGCTCCCTCTTGAAAGAGTTAGGACAAATATTAACAATTTTGGGCTTGGACACAGCGGACCACAGGTAACTAAAGCTGTGAAAAGTAAGACCACAGCTAAGGGGAAACTACTGTACCTGCAACAGAGACTTGATGGCCCACAAAGTCTCACATATTCACTATCTGGTCCTTTTCAGAAAACACTGTGAACTGCTGGCCCCTATGCTTAGTTATAGAGACCGTTGTGAATTGCTATTCAATGCTGCCAAAGAAACTGGGGAATATTTTGCCTGCAACAGAGAAACTCCAGGGACATATACCCGAAATCACATAGAAGTGGGATTGGTTGTAAGCTAATGAGTGGAAATTTCCAGGATCTGCTTTTTGGCCCAACCTGAAGAACTTTCTGTTCAGTAGTAGAATGTCTGACTAGCATGATAAAGGTCCTGGGTTCGATCGCCAGCACCACAAAAAAAAAAAAAGAAAAAGAAAAAGAAAATAATTTTATTAGAATTGCCCAAAGCCAGGAGTCATGGCACATACCTCTAATCCCCGCATTTAGGAGGCTGAAGCAGGAACATCGAAGCAAGTTCAAGGCCAGCCTTGGCTACACGGTGAGACCTTGTCCTAAGAAATCAATAAAAATTTTAAAAAGAAATATGATAGAGGTTTTCCTACATGATCTGTGTTCTTTATAACTCCCATGATAGTAAGACTTTGTGAATTTCAGTTAGAGCAATGCACCATGGGAACTTTACCTTTCCCAAGTCTCTGTGTCCTTATCCATTAGATTAAGCTCATCATGCCCCCATTACTCACTGCCATAACTATAGTAACACTCATCAAGCATCAGTAAAGACAATTCCATTGCACTTAAGTGGAGTCTCAGATAACTAGTCCTGTGGTCGAGATGCATTTACCCTCAACTGCCCATTTTTTTTTCTAATCTCAACAATCGAGAATTACTTTTAAAACCAAAAGGATATATCTGCTATCAAAACCAAGATTAATTGATGTAGTTATTCAATAAGTATGTGCTGAATACTACTATGTACAAAGCCAGAGTGTAGGTGCTAAAGCCACAGACCTCTGGTTCCTAGCCCTGAGACAGGGAGAAATGGCTAATTCAAGCCCTGTGGGGGTTCAGGGAAGGCTCAGTGAGTAAAGGAAATCAGAAAAGCTGTGACCACTACCTCAGCTATGGCTAATGTAAAATGTACCTATAGTCAGACCAGAGGAAAAAGAAGAGAGGCTAAGAGAGAAGCACAAAGAACATAGGCCAAGACATTGCTGCATCTGAGGTAATTCCCCATTATTGCCAGTGGTGAAAAGTCCTGAGCCATCGGTATAAGACCTAATTAATATCTGGGCTGGAAGTTCAGGGGAACAAGTGGAATGTGATGGTTAATCTTGACTGTTAACTTGACTGGATTGAGAAGTGCCTAGGCTATTAGTAAAGCGCAGTGCTAGGTGTATCTGTGAGGGAGTTTCCAAAGAGAATTAACTAAGTGGGAAAGATTCACCATGTATGTGAGCAGCTGTATCTCACAGGTTGTGGGTGGAATAAAGGGGGAAAAGAAGAAAGATAGCACAGGCATTCGCTCTCTCTCCTTCCTGTCTGCCATGATATGATCTGCGCTGCTCTACTACACCCTCCTGGCCATGGTGGACTGAAACCATGAGCTAAAATAAATCTTTCCTTTTTTTAAGTTGTTTCTGGCAGGTATTTTGTTACAGTGACATGACAAGAAATATGACTAATACATGGAGCCAATCACAGACCCACAATTCAGGGACAAAGGATAGCAGAAAGAGGAAATACTCCTATTTGGATACCTGAATTCTCAAAACATTGCAAGATTGCTCTATTATTTACAATTTATGGAAAGTTGATTTCGTTGACTGATTTTCAAAGCACACGAGGAAGATCAACACTAAAAATGAAGAATCAAGAAAATCAATCCTAATGTAAATATTAGCATAATGTGAACATGATTTTAAGCATAGTTAAAACTCAAAAAGACAATAAAAAGAATAATGTTCCTAAAAAAAAAAAAAAAAAGAAGAAGAAGAACAAGAGCCAGGCACAGTGGCGCATGCTTATCATCTCAGCGACTCAGGAGGCTGGGGAAAGGACCAATCAATGCAAGTTCAAGGCCAGCCTGGTCTATGTAGTGAGTTCCAGAACAGCCTGGGCTACCCAGCAAGACCCTGTCTCAAAAAATGAAAAAAATTAGTTAACTAATTAAAAAATAAAACCATCTTAGCAGCTGCTATCACTGGACCACAATGATTATGGCATTATACACATTTGACCTTTATTTATTTTTAAGTTGATTTGTTGGAACTCTTTCTAAAATATATTCAGATGTTTTTATTTTACTAAATTAAATAAGAATTTAACTGCTCCACACCCTCTGAAGACCCAGGTTCAATCCTTAGCACCCTAAAAACCGGAGAAGGATGTAGCAATCCACTCCCCAAGCAATCTCGAAACAATCCGCCACTGAAAACCCTATGAACAGCAGAGAGGCACTGACATAGTGCCGGGCATGACACAGTGTCGAGGAGTATTTCCCTCTGTGGTACACAGGGTCGCTATGAGTTGGTCCCGATTAGATGGCGTCTAACAACAACAACAAAGGTTATATTAGAAGCATTTCCCCTTTAAGAAGAGAACCTCTCTTTCCCATTGGAGATGGTACCCTGGTTTTTCAATCTGCTATTTCTGAGGACACCCAAAGCCACACTTCCTTTCCCTCTCTGCCATCAGCTGTCTGAGATAAAGTACCAGACAGCTGAGTCCACACCAAGTGGACACTTAGAACAGGCCTGAAAGCTCCGCAGGCCTGAAGGGGGCTCCACTCTTTGCTAAAGCAAAAAGTAGAAACCCAGGCACACCTTGTTTCATGGTGCTTTTCTTTCTTATGCTTTCTAGATGTTGCATTATTTACAAATGGTAGGTTTATGGCAACCCCAAAGGGAGCAAGTCCATCGACACCATTTTACCAAGAGATGATCATTACCATTTTCAGCCACAAAGTGTCTTTAAATTATGGTATATACACTATTTTCTTTAGACATAAAGCTACTGCACACTCATAGGCTGCAGTATACTGTAAAAACTTTTATGTGCATCAGCTGTTGCTGCTGTTAGGTGCCGTCGAGTCAGGTCTGACTCATAGCGACCCTATGTACAACAGAATGAAAGAGGCACTATGTCTGACAGTGCTTCTCTGCTATCCACAGGGTTTTCAATTGCTGATTATTTCAGGAGTGGGCTGCTGGGTCCTCCACTTTTGCATTGCTGGGGATTGAACTCAGGGCCTTAAACTCATGGTCCTTCTTCCTCCGCCTTCCATGTGCTGAAATTGCAGGCACACACCACCATGCCTGGCACAATATTTGTTTTTTACTGCAGTGGTCTGAATTTGTGTGAGCTATGTAGAGGAACAGGGGAGGGGCCAGGAGTGTGCAGACACCTGAGGAAATTGTTTCAGAGATCCTTACGTGAAAAAAATGCTGCAGAATGCTGGAAAGTTTCCTCTGCCTCTTCTGTTAGATAAAAGCTTTTTGTTTGTTTGTTTGTTTGTTTTTGCAGTACTCAGGAACCAAACCTAGGGCCTCACTTTGCAAGCGCTCTACCTCTGAATTGTAGCCCCAGTCCATTTCTTTTTTTATTATTGTATATCTTGGGATAGGATGTCACTAAATTACACAGGCTTCTTCTGGCCTCGAACTTTCGATCCTCCTGCCTTGGCCTCCTGGGTCACTGACATCTAGGCTGGGCACCACTGCAATCAGCCTAGATAAAAACTCTTAAAAGAGTCATCTACCTTAATATGAAGAAATGAACAAGTATAGCACATGAAGCCACACAATCTTGGCGAAAACTGACCCCGCTCCGTTAATTCCAGGCCCTTTGCCACCTGGAAGCAAGTTTATGCTGCTCTGTCCTGCCCAGTTCTAGTTCCCTCCACAGGTCCCCTCCACATATACACAGCATTCAGAATAAGTGCTGGATAAGTAAGGTTGTGGTCTGACTATACTCTGGGCACCCTATTCCCACCTATACATGAAACCTCAGCCCCTGGCCAGAGGCTGATATAGACCAAGAAGTCCCCGGTCTGGTCCAAACAGACCCTGATCTGAGCAAAGATGATTTGGGATCCAGAATCCCCAGAGGCTGTTTTTTCTTGCATTAAAATAGATTTCCAGTTACCCTATGGATGTAGTCACTTCCGCAGTCAAGTCTCACAGACCCTGGAGGACTCCCAAGTCAGGAGGAACCAGTGCCTTCCCCGCCAGTTTCTAGAGTCTCTTGGCTTGAAAATGCAGGATCTCTTTCCCACATGGCTGCAACCTCTCTTTCTTCATTCTTCCCATCCCATCACCAGGTGATTTTTTTTTTTTTCCTGTACTGGGGGTCCAACACAGGGCCTCGCGCTTGCATGCTCTGCAAGCGCTGGACCACTGAGCTGCACCCTTAGCCCATTATTTTACTTTTTGAGACAGGGTCTCACTAAATTACACAGACTGCCTCTGGTCTTGAACTTGTGATCTCCCTGCCGCCACCTCCTGAGCCGCTGGGATTACAGGCATGCGCCACCACTCCTGGCATGCCAGCTGATTTTCTAAACTGCAGATGCCTCCATAGCAACTTTATTATCTCCTCTTATGCAACGAACAACCCAAAATTAACAGCTGCAGATGAGAACAATACTCATTATTTTTCATGGAGCCAGAGGGTGGCTGGGCTCAGCCAGGCAGTTCTTTCTCGGGCTCTGGCCGAGGATGCCGGCAGACAGTAGCCAAGGCTGGAGTCATCTGAAGTCTCGCCCACTCTCCTGCCTGGCCCTGGGGCTGGGCCACTCAGACAACTGTCGTGTCCTCAGGCAGCTTTCTTTGTCCTTCTGTGGTCTCTACTCATGGTCCTCTAGCATGTTGGCTTCAAAGCAGCAAGACTGCCTATGTGGCTACCCAGAGCCCCAAATGGGGAGCCTGAGTGACAGCCAGGGCAAAGCTACACAGACCTTTCTAACCTTGCATCAGAAATCATCATGCCACTTCCACCACTTTCTATGCCATAGCAGTGAGTCAGGAGTCACTAAGCCTGGCTCATTTTCTTGTTTGTTTGTTTGTGGTACTGGGGGTTGAATCCAGGGCCTCGCATTTGCATGCTCTGCAAGTACTGGACAACTGAGCTGCACCCCCAGCCCATTTTTTTTACTTTTTGAGACAGGGTCTCGCTAAGTTATGCAGACTGCCTCCGGTCTCGAACTTGCAATCCTCCTGCCTCCACCTCCCGAGCTGCTGGGATTACAGGCATGGGCCACCACACCTGGCTTGTTTTTGTTTTTTGAGACAGGATCTGGCTGTATTGTCCAGGCTGGCTGAGGACATGCTATTAGAGCAAGTTCTGCAGCAGTGTTTAGTCTAGGTCCCTAGAAAGCAGAGCCTGATACCTTATTTGGACATTCCACATCTGTACCATGAAAGGGAAGAACTCGAAGAATGAGAGGAAGAAAGGCTGAAGGTGATGAGCAGCTGCTCTGGCTATTGCTCATGACAAGATGTAAAGAGATGCTGACGCGGCTACTCTGAAACAGAGCAGAACAGTTGCAGAGGCTGCGGGGGTGAAGGAAGAAGAGAGATGGGTTATCTTCAGAAAGCGGCTCTGATTGGTTGAATATGAAATGTCCCTCACAGTCTCACATGTTGAAAGCTTGGTCCCCGGCTAGTGGTGCTATTTTGGGAGATTCTAGAAACTTTAAGAGGTGTAGCCTAACTGGAAGAAGTAGGTCACTGTGGGAGTGGCTTTGGAGGCTGTGACAGACCTCCAGGCCCTTCCTTGCTGTCTGCTTCCTGTCCACCGTGAGGAGAACAACCTCTTCCCCCACCCACCCCCGTCATGGGTCCAGAAACAACAAACCAGGCGATGATGGGCTGGACTCACTGAAACCATGAGACAACAGAAATCTTTCTGTGTAAGTTGTGTTCTCGGGTGTTTTGGTCACCGCTGTGCAAAAGTAACTAACACAGCTGCCCAGGGGAAGTGAGAGGGGGATTGGTTTGCCCTGCTACTTCCCATCGCCAGTTTGTTTCCCATTGGTAGAATCTCACCTGTGGGAAGCTCATTCTCTCTCTCTTCTACGTTGCATCAGATCCACGGTGGCTTTTCAGGTTGCGCCCCCGTACCCGGGGTGGGATGTTTCTGCTAAGTCTGGAAATGCAGCGGACAGCTGGACATTGCAAATGGGTCTCTAATGCAGGAGGGCAGGAGGCAGCAGCCCAGGCAAGGATCTGGGCAGCCGGTGGTCATCCACCCTGTGGGCCAGGCAGCACAGTGTGGGGAGCAAGTGGCAATGAACGAAGCAAAAGAGATGCCAGAAATGTGTATCATATACATGTATACGGTGTCACAAAGCGTGCGCGATGGAATAGGGTTCCTCAAACTGTCTAATAAAAGGACCAATTTTAAATCCATTTCCAATCTACCACAGATAAGATTTTTGTGATATATAATAAAAATTATATGAAAAATAAAAAGATTTTTACACTCTTAAGTAGCACTGGCTGGGATTTAGCTCAGTTGGTAGAGCACTGCGCTGCAGTCTCCGAGATCCCGAGTTCAATTCCCAGCACCACAAAAATGGGAGAAGGACCTGACAATCCACTCCCAAGGCAATCCTGAAAACAGTCAGCCATTGAAAACCCTATGAGGGTCGCTATGAGTCAGATACCTACTCTATGGCACCTAACAACAACAACAACAAGTAGCACTATTGCAGAACATATGAGTCATTGCTGGTGTGGGCAGAGCGGGCATTCACGGCCAAATGAGTCTGAAAACCACCCATGTGTGTGCTGCACGCTCCTCTCTGAGAGCCTCCCTATGCCCTAGGTTCCAAGATATTCTGAAGGACAGAAGGCTATTCCCTTGTTGGAGCCAGAGTGGAGAAAATGTATTTGATCATAGGACACAGTTTTCACACAATAAGAAATCCACAAAATACTATGGATTTCAGCCTCATCCCATGGATAAACCAGAGGTCCTGGTTTGTTGGGTCTATCCAAGGAGTCAGTGCAATTAATGCACCAAGTCAATATTCAGCAAAGTAGAATGAGCCCCACCCTGTGAGGCACCATGGTCATTGTGGCTAATTAGGAAGTACAGTGCTAAATAGGAAGGATTTTTAACTAGGGCAGAGTAATATATAGTCAAGTACTAATGAAAATGGCACAGGATATAAGTGTCCCAAAAGAATTTAAAAGATAATAGAAAAAAAGTGAAAATGTTATCAGAACTTCCATTTAAAAAGCACTAGATATCTGAGAATGTTAATTAGTACAGCCATTATGAAAAACTGTTTGGAAGTTCCTCTAAATATTAAAATCAGCATCACCACATGATCCAGCCATCCTATTTCTCAGTATTTACCTAAAAATTTTAAATTCAGTGTGTTAAAGAGATGTCTACACTTCTGTAGTCATTGCAGCACTGTGCACAATGGCCACATTATGAAATTAGCCTAAGTATCCATCAACAGATGCAGAATGAAGAAAATGTGATATGTAGCTACAATGGAATACTATGCAGCCTTTAAAAAAAGGACATTATGTCATTCACAACAACCCAAATGGAACTAGAGAATAGCAGACTAAGTGAAATAAGCTAGTAAGAGAAAGACAAATACCACATGTTCTTACTAATGTGTGGAATTTAACACAGTTGCTTCTGGAATAGAAATAGAATGTAATGGTGCTTGCAGAGTCTGGGGTGTGGGAGAAATTAGGAAATGATGGTCAAATAGCACACAATCTCAGTTTACAGGAGGAATAAGTATCTTTTAAAGATTATGTTACTGTTAGGTGCCATTGAGTTGGGTCCAACTTGTAGTGCCCCTCATAGGGTTTTCATGGTTGTTTTCAAGATTGTTTCGGGAGTGAACTGCCACGTCCTTCTCCCATTTTCATGGTGCTGGGGATTGAACCCAGGGCCTCAGAGTGCAGAACAGCACTCTACCAACTGAGAAGAACCCCAGCCCAAGATTTGTCATACAACGTGGTTAATATAGTTAGTAAAACTGTATTGTACATTTCTCGGGTTCTGTTTTAGTTTGTTTGGGGTTTTGTTTGCTTGTGGTACCAAATTGAACCCAGGGCCCTCCATCACTAAGCTGCACCCCCAGTCCATTTTATTTTTTCCTAAGATCTTCCTAAGTTCAGGCTGCCTCTAGCCTTGAACTCACAATCCTCCTGCTCATCTTCCAGAGTCACTGGGAGTACAGGCGAGTGCTGAAGCTGTACTGTGTATTTCAAAGCTGCTAAGAAATTAACTTTCAAATGTTCTCATCACACACACACACACAAAGATATTTGAGGTAATTGATAATGGGTTATTAACTTTAATTATTTTATATCATAATAAATCAGAACATCACTCTGAACCCCATAAATAATGTTATCAGTTTATAATAAAACTTCTACAACTTAAATACATAAAGAGCATTAGAACCAAAAACTCAATTCTGCAAATGTTTAAGGAATGAAGATTTAACATGAATAAATTATTCCATTAAATGAAATATTTTCATTTATTATTTCATGAATAAGTTATTCATTAAATGAAAATTTCCAACTTCCTTACTGAATCATTATATACTGATACCATACTTACTAAATATATCATAATAGCATCAAAACATAGGATAATTAATATGAATGCAAAGTACATAAATAAAAAACAATAAATGTAATGCAGGAGGCAGGTGCAGTGGCACATATCTATATAATCCTAGCAACGAGAGGCTGAGGCAGGAGGATCTCAAGCCCAAGGTCAAAGGCAGCCTGTGTAATTTAGTGAGACTCTGTCTCAAAAAAAATTTTTTTTTTTTTTGAGTACTTGGGGTTGAACGCAGGGCCTCACGCTTGCATGCTCTGCAAGTGCTGAACCACTGAGCTGCACCTTCAGCCCATTTTTTACTTTTTGAGACAGGGTCTCTCTAAGTTATGCAGACTGCCTCTGGTCTCGAACTTGCGATCCTCCTGCCTCTTCCTCCCAAGCTGCTGGGATTATATGTGTGAGCCACTGCGCCCAGCTTCTCAAAATTTTTAAAAAAGTAAAAATTGACCTATGGTGTGGCTATGGTGTGGTAAAGTACTTGTAAAGCATGTGTGAGGCCTTAGGTTCAGGCCCCCCCCTTATCATATAGATAGATACATAAAAATATAATAACTACATATATTGTTAAAAAGCTATATAATAGGACCAAGTAGAATTTAAGGCTGGAAAGAATGGCTAAATATTGAGAAACATTTACATAATTCACCACCTAAGTCTATTAATTGATCAAAGTTAAATAAATAAATAAAATTGTATCTCCAGAAATGTTACAAAATCAACTGATAAAATTACACATACATTCCGGATTTTTTTTTCTATGTTGCTTAGACTGGCCTTAAATTCCTGGGCCCAAGCAATCCTTCTTCAGCCACTCAAGTAGCTGGGACGATAGGCATGTACCACCATGCCCACCTCCATTCTTGATTTTTAAATAGTTCCTCCCCAGTACCAGTTCAAATAGATACTTGTATATACATACCTCTACCTTTAAAGCTGTGTGTACTCTTAAGTCAAAGCCTCGTTTCCACCTTAACGGTGAAGTTCTGCAGGCAATTCAATGAAAATAAGAAATGAAACAAGGGTGTTCATTATCATTACTTCTATTGAATGTACTTCTGGAGGTGTTGACCAAGGCAGGCAAAACAAAGAAATATATCATATATTCTAGAATCTAATCCTTACCCTTTCAACAGTTTTAGAGGGCTACCACTTTGAATCCAGTCTGCACACAATTCTAATCTGCTTCTGTCTTTGTAGCCCGCTGAAATGGTTGAAAGAGTATGGATTATATTGGAGAATATATGGTATATGGGCAAAAAATTTTTGCAGGAGATAAGACTATATACAATTAGTTATAAAATTATTAAAATAAAAGAGAACTGTTGGGTAACTATGTAACAAAAGTAATACTTTTTAAATAACAAAGTCCACAACAACTTTTATTAATAAGAATAACTTTTTTAAAAATAGTATTGAAGATTGAACCTAGGGCCTCAAGCATGCTAGCCAAGCACTCTACCACTAAGCTACACCCTCATCCTTTTTATACTTTGAGACAAGAGCTCACTAAAGTACAGGCTGGCCTCAAACTGGTGATCCTTCTGCCTTAGCCTCCCTAAGTAGCTGGGATAACAGGTGTGTGCAACCCCATCTGGCTAAGAGTAGCTTTCTTATACAAACACAACACCTTTCTCCATAATAAACAACATGTTTTCCCCTATTAAACAATCATATTCCACCCTACTCATAAGCTAAAATTTCAGTCTGCCATGTTCACAGATGCTGGCAGAAGCCATGAGATTCCTGGGTCAAGAGACAAAGAATTTTATTACTCACCGTAATCAAAGTAGCCAGAGAATTAGCGTTTTCATGTGACAATTCCCTGAGCTCTGATTCCCATAAGGCAGACAAAAGAGGGTCAAGTTGTCTATGGGATGGGTTAGAACCAGAGCTCAGGGAATCCGAATGGTATATGCTAGACATTAAGTACTCGTGCCCTTTGCTCCTAGGAAGGCACTCTCTCTCTCTCTCTTTCAAGACTCTGATAAAAAAACATCCATGACAGGGAGTTTAGAACAAAGGCAGAAACACAAGGGGCCTGTGGAGAATTGTCTCCCAATGCTACCTAGAGAAAACTTTAAATGCTTCTTAGATATGTAAATAAAGAGTACATAAATTGAAAGACTTGGGTAATACCAGTAAATATAATGACAAGTCCAGCTACCCCTAAATCACTGCACATATTTAATACTATTCCAATTAAAATACAAATAGGTGGAGCAGTGGGCAACTTCATTCATTCCTGGTAGGGATAGCAAATGATGTAGCTACTTTGGAAAACAGTTGGGAAGTTTGTTTTTAGAACTATAAACATAGTCTTACCATATGATCCAAAAATCATACTCCTAGGTATTTACCCAAATGAGTTGAAAACTTATGTTTACATAAAAATGTGAGCACAAATATTTAGGGCTGCTTTACTCATAATTGCCACAAATTTGATGCATTCAAGCTGTTCTTCAATAGATGAATGGATAAATGAACTGTGGTATACCCACATAATGGAATATTATTCAGTAATAAAAAGAGATGCACTATCAAGCCACAAAAAGACATGGAAGAAACATAAATGCAAATTGCTAAGTGAGAGATGCCAGAGTAAAAAGGGTATATACAGTATGATTCTAACTATATGATATTCTAGAAATAATAAAACCACACAGCTAGTAATAAAATCAGGCTGGGATTTAGCTCAGTTGGTAGAGCATCGCTCTGCAGTCTCTGAGGTCCTGAGTTCAATTCCCAACACTACAAAAATGGGAGAAGGACGTGGCAACCCACTCCCAAGGCAATCCCGAAACAATCTGCCATTGAAAACCCTATGAGGGTCACTATGAATCGGACATGACTAGACGGCACCTAACAACAACAACAAGTAATAAAATCAGCCATTGCCAGTTGCCTGCTAGAGGACCAGGGGAAGAAGGATAAACAGTGAGTGACGCACAAGAGATTTTTAGGGGCAGTGAAACTAGTCTGTACAATATTATAAAAGTAGGCATGTGACATTATGCATCTGTCCAAACCCACTGCATGTAAAACCCAAAAAGTAAACCCTAATGTAAATCATGGGCTTTAGTTAACAATAATGTATAAATATTGTTTCATCAACTTGAAAAACTGCACCATACTTATAAAAGTTATTAATAATAGGAAAAACTATGGAATGGGGAGGATTAAGTGTGGAGGCTCTGTATATTATGCCCAATTTTTCTGTAAACTTAAAAGTGTTCTTACAATACAAATTTTCTTTAACCTAAAAAAAATTTTTTTAAATATTATCAGGAATTTTTATTAGTATAAGAATCTAATCCCAAAGCTCATGTGAAAAAATATATATGTGCAAGAATAATCATGTAGTGGACTGGTGGTGCATACTTCTAATCCCAGCACTTGGGAGGCAGAAGCAGGAGGATCGCAAAGTCAAGGCCAGCAGGGGCTACATAGCGAGACCCTGTCGAAAACAAAACAAAAACAAAAAAAGAAACACCAGCTATTAAAATATATCAGAAAATCACAGTAAATAAAATAATTCAGTATTGCTACCCAAACAGGGAAACAAATCACTAGAACAATGTAGATTATAGGAACAGCCTCCAGTGTGTTTGGTAATCTGGTACCTGAGAAGCCGGCCCTTCTAATCAGAGGGGCAATGGTGCTTTTGAAAACAGCTTGGCCCTGGGGGGAAAAAAAATGAAGACAAATCTCTAGCTCCCATGGGACGTAAAAATAAAACCCAGAAGAAGCTCAGATTTAAAAGCAAAAATAAGACAATAACTTAAAGACATAGGAAATCAAGTCTTAATCTTTCTGAGCAAGAACCAACACCTAGAAGCCTAATTTAAGTGATAAATTTTACATTTTAAAAAATCTAAACCAAAAAATGCCATAAATTGAAAGACAAAATACAGCAAGGGAGAAAATATTTTTAATTCATATGATAAAACTTAATTCCTTTCGCAGAAAATGGACAATAGATCAGAGTATAATTTATAGAAAAACTGCAAATGATCTTTCTTGAGGGATTTTTATTGTTGTCGTTTTGTTTTTTGTTTTTTGTTTTTGTTTTTGTTTTGTTGCTGGGGACCTAATCTGGGGCATCGTGCAAGCTAGGCAAACACCCTACCACAGATCTATATCCCCATCCTGCCTGTTAGTATTTTTAAGTATGTATATATAATAACGGGCTGGTATTTAGCTCAGTTGGTAGAGCACCACTCTGCAGTCTCTGAGGTCCCGAGTTTGATTCCCAGGACCAAAAGATGGGAGAAGGACATGGCAATCCACTCCCAAGGCAATCCCGAAACAGTCAGCCATCGAAAACCCTATGAGGGTCACTATGAGTCAGACAGGACTCCACCGCACCTAACAACAACAACAACAACAACATACATAATAACGTTTTTAAAATATGCAAATGTTTGCAAAGTGCTTAGATAACTACTGTTTGGTTTTTGTTTGTCTGGTTGGGCTTATTGTTGTTTGACAGAGTCTCACGGTATAGCCCAGGCTGGCCTCAAACTCCCCATCCTCCTGCCTCTGCCTCCCAAGTGCTGGGATTACAGGTGTACACCACCACCCTTGGCTTTGCTTTCCTTGTCATCACTGATTTTCCAGACCCTTGGACAGAAGATATGCTCGATATTATTGAAATTAGTGGAAAGAGAGAAATAACGAGTGATTGAAGGATGAACAAGTGGATCAGATCCCCACTGTCAGTAATGACCTTCCGCTGACAGGAGCTCCATTTCCTCCTCCTTCCCTCTGTGTCCCCTGGGGAGCCACCTTGCTCTCCACCTGTAGCCCAAGGGTGTGATGGTGCCAAACTTTGAAAAGGATGCATGTGGAATAGACAGCCTCCTTCACTACCAAAAGGATCTGCCTGTTTTCCACCCTGTATTTGTTCTTATTCTGCTGCAGGAAGCTAGGGGCGATTGTGCTTTTTTCAAAGTCCCAGCCTCCCCCCAGCACTCTTCACTGAGGGAATCCTTAGTAAAAGCCTATCTGAAGGGAACCAGTTCCACCCACTCTCCATTTCTACCACGTGCTGAAACACAGAGGCAAAGGAATTGGCAACCTCTCCTCATGCCCACGTACCCCTTCCTAAGCGAGATCCTGAAACCAATGGATTCACAAGGGTCATTCCATGAGAAATAGAAACAAAAGATCACTAAGAGTTACTTTGGTGACATTGGCAGCCTTCCTGTTCGGAGCAGGAAAAAAAAAATCCAAGTCCCTTTCAGTATCATAACAAGGAAGAACACAGAGCCTTGCTAACAGGGCAAATATTCTTGCCCACTTTTGAATTTGGATGGTCCCGGAGCAATCCCAAAGCAATCAGCCATTGAAAACCATACGAAGGTTGCTATGAGTTGGACCTGACTTGACAGGACCTAACAAGAACAACATTTATCTTAGAGAGATGTTCATGTTTGACAAGTCAGCCAGTAAAGAAATCAGCCCTAGCAATTCTCATTGGTGGGGATATTGGAGGTCAGCTGGGCACCAGCCTTTACAGCCAGTCTTAGCTCTCACGCTCACCCTTTCCCTAGAATATATAATTCTGCGCAGACTTGAGCTCTCTGCCTACCTGGCAAAAGCCAGAATGACAGAGATGGCAGGACTAGGGAAAGAGTCCCAGACTGAGACCATCAATTCAGGAAAGAAATGAGTTTTCCCTAGTAGATCTTGATACCAGGGCTTTGAAATTCCCAAACACACAAGCTGGCTCCAATCCTGGGCACAGTAAGAGATCACAGCACCAAGATTCATACAGAACCAAAACAAAACACTGACATTCATTTTATAAACTTAGGAAAGGCCAAAGAAAAAACCAGGACCCAATGAAATACTTCTAACCTTTCCATATCACCTACTACAGTCTTTTGAGTATGTTGTTAAGTACAGTCAAATCAGTATTCGACTCATAGCAACCCTACGTACAACAGACAAAACACTATTGTCAGGGCTTCTCTGTTCATAGGGTTTTCAATGGCCGGTTGTTTTTTTGGGAGTGGGTTGCAAGGTCCTTCTCCCAAGCCTATAGCACTTGGTGTTCCCAGGCGGTCTCCCATGCAAGTACTAACCAGGCCCGACCCTGCTTAGCTTCTGAGATCTGATGGGATCAGACACCACACTGGTACACCTGCAGGCTTTTTGAATATAATAAATATGTAATATATATTTGCAGCGGGTTTCAGTTAAACAGCTTCCACTCTGAATGAGCATTAATTTATCAGATTTTATGCTTACAGCAGATTTCCTCGGTTAAAAGCCCTGGATAGAAACTCTTTGGCAATGTAAACATCATTAAAATTTCACTCCATGGCTTTCAATCCCCAGAGGTCCACGCTGTCAGTATTTCACATCTTCTGCTCACATACAAATTAGCTATCCTGTCAGTTGGCTGTGGCAGGCCGACCTTCTCTTTTGCAGGGAAATCGTTTAACTGTGATTGGAATAAGCACCGTAGCTGCTGTTGGAAGGGGTGGGGATGCGGGGAAAAGCTGCAAAGAGGCTTTGTGGGCTGGCAGATGCCGAGATTTTGCTCTCAGTGCAGCAGTTGGGTTGAGCGATATGTTTTTGCGTAGACACATTCCTTTGGCAAACAGACTGTTCTTTTTAACGAATGCCTCCAACAGTCTGGTGGCATCGTGTGCAGAAAGGGAAAAGCACACTTTCCCAGGAGCAGGAATCCAAGGCTGAGCACGCAAGTCAGAGCCAGCCCCAAGAGGCGCAGCGCCCGCGGCAAGCCACAAGGGGTCGCCATTGTGCACAAGTGAAATCCCATTTAAAAGACCACATACCCTTAACAGTGCCTAGGGAAGAAGGCAGCTGAAGATTGTGCCTGCAGGTGGGAAAAGGAGAGACTGCTTGTTGTAAATTGACTAAGCCAATTCAGCCGTGCAAATCTTGCCATAGCCTCTAAGGAAGCCTAAAGAAGGAGAAAATTAGCTACTCTGCTCCAGCCTTGCTACCAGATTAAAATGAAAACAGCCTCAAAACAAATACATACAAAAAATTATTAAACAACCAGTTATAAGCAAATTGGTGGAGGAGCAGTTCTTGTCACTAGTTCTGTAAACACAATGAGCTCCCAGCCCTCTGGTTTGTTTTTGGTTTGTTGATGCTGTTCTTTTAGTGTTCTAAACAATCTGCAAAGGAGGCAGGCACAACATTCCAAGGGCGGGTTCTGTTACCTCTGAGTTAATACTGAGTCACCAGAAATCTTCCTGAACAGGACACAGGTTCACAAAAGGACCATGCCACTCCCCAAAGGAGCAGGCTCCAAAGCTCAGGGATTTATTATACTCTACTCAAAGTATATGCCTGCAGTGGTAGCCCTGTGGCATCCGATCCCGTCAGATCTCGGAAGCTAAGCAGGGTCGGGTCTGGTTAGTACCTGGATGGGAGACCGCCTGGGAACACCAGAAGCTGTAGGCTTGGGAGGACCTGGCAACCCCCTCCCAAAACTCAATCTGCCATTGAAAACCCTATGAATAGCAAAGAAGCACTGACAATAGTGTTTCCCCTGTTGTACAGAGGGTCGCTATGGGTCGGATACCGACTCGACGGCACCTAACAACAACACCTCAAAGTATCCTGAAGCTGTTCCACTGTGGCGTCCAATCCCATCAGATCTCAGATGATAAGCAGGCTTGGGCCTGGGTAGTGCTTGGATGGGAGACTGCCTGGGAACACTAGGCACTGTAGGCTTAGGAGAAGGACACGGCAACCCACTCCCAAAAAACAATCTGCCATTGAAAACCCTATGCATAGCAGAGAAGCACTAACAATAGTGTTTCCCCTGTTGTATGTAGGGTCACTATGAGTCAGACATCGACTGGATGACACCTAACAACAACTCAAAATATATGAAGCCCTTCCACTGTAGGGTCTGATCCTGTCAGATCTCGGAAGCTAAGCAAGGGCAGGCCTGGTTAGTACTTGGATGGGAGACTGCCTGGGAACACCAGCTGCTGTAGGCTTGGGAGAAGGACCTGGCAACACACTCCCAAAAACAATCAGCCATTGAAAACCCTATGAATAGCAGAGAAGAAATGACAATAGTGTTTCTTCTGTTGTACATATGGTCGCTATGAAGCAGACACCAACTCGACGGCACCTAACAACAACAACTCAAACTATATATCTATCTTATCCACTAGTGGCTGAATTCCCTTCAGAAAGAAACCTAGTCACAGTTTCTCCCCCGGTTGCAAAACATCCCCAAAGCTAGCCACCATGTCCTGCCAGCCCATGAAGAGGTAGAGCGTAGTTCTCACTCCCTTTAATCTAGACTGGTTCGGTGACCTTCTGTGACCAGTAGAAAGTGCCGTAGTGACCCTGCCAGTGTTAATCCCAGACCTCCTGGAGATGGCAGCTTCCCCTTTCATCCTCCTGGAAGCCAGCCACCATGCACTGAAGTCCACACAAAGAGGCTATGAGGAGAGAGTGGAGCCCTGGAGGATGAAAGGGAGAGACACAGAGAAAGGCCACTTCAGCCACGCCAGCTGAGGCTGCAGCCCTGTGAGGGAGGCTATCTTGGACTCTGCAGCCTGAGCTGCGCCAGGAGACACCACAAGGAGCAGACACGAGGCATCCCTGACAAGCGCTGCCCAGAGTGCAGAACTGGGAACAGATAGTTGTTTCCACCCACTGAGTTTCGAGTGGTCTATTACATAGCCATTGATGACTGAATGTACCTCATCCCGCCTGTCCCCAGCACAATGCCTGTTGTACATACGGTGACAGCACAGAGAGAGGCCCAGAATTACATCCTCCAGAGAAGTCTCCATTAACCTCCTAGACTTCAGGGCCCCTCCTTTAGTATATGCGAATCTCCTGGGAGCCTGCAGCTGCACCCTCTTGGCATCCAACCCTGTCAGATCTCTGAAGCTAAGCAGGGTTGGGTCTGGTTAGTATCTGAATGAGAGACCACCTGGGAACATCAGGTGCTGTAGGTTTGGGAGAAGGACCCAGCATCCCACACCCAAAAACAATCAGCCATTGAAAACCCTATGAATAGCAGAGAAGCACTGACATAGTGCGGAGCATGGCACAATGTCAGGAGTGTTTTGTCTGTTATACACAGGGTCGCTATGAGCGGATCCCGACTCCACAGCACCTCACAGCCACAATGTCCTGTGTGTTGCTCTATCAGGACTCTTAGAGCTTCCTATTACACCAACTATGATGCACGTGCTCTGTGCCTGTGCCTCCCCTCATCCATCTGGCACAAAGACAGGAAGTACATTATACTGATATTTGTATACCCAATGCTTTGGGCTGGGATTTAGCTCAGTTGGTAGAGTGCTGCTCTGCAGTCTCTGAGGTTCCAGGTTCGATTCCCAGCACCACAAAAATGGGAGAAGGACGTGGCAATCCACTACCGAGGTAATCCTGAAACAGTCAGCCATTGAAAACCCTATGAGGGTCGATAAGAGTCAGACATGACTCAACGGCACCTAACAACAACAACATACTCAATGCCTTACATGTTATTCAAGGAATAACTCAATGAGTAAATATATACACCGTGAGCTATAAGTCAGAGTGTAGGCATAAAACCATCTCACAAAACTTTAACTTTGTGAACCTACAACATAATCAGAACCAACCTGAGTCCAGAAGCAATCCAATCCTTCATCCCCCAAGAATCTGACCAGAGCCCTTGAGGAAGATGTGAGTTTCTGTCTCCTTCCTCCGCTTTGCTCTGGGGAGGCAGCTAAAGAGCTGAGAAGCTGCCAAGATGCAGCCGATGTGGCCAAAGAGGTCAAGTGCACAAACCCGGCAGGCTCTGGCAGCAGAGCTGAAACTTGTTAGCCACATTGGACCTGTGCAGGCACAGGTGAAAACAGAGTCACAGCCAAGGACCATAGGATCACCACGGGTTGGTGACTCAGGTGGTGTCACTTGGAACACACCTCTGCTTCCACCCTCAGTCGTTAATGCTTATGTCAGCATTTTTCCACCTCAAAACTGTGCTGCTGTAGGAGCATAGATAAGCAAAATATGGTGCATCCACATTGTGGATTGTGACATCCATTCAACGGACTATTATTCAGCCTTTAAAAGGAAACAAATTCTGACACAGGGTACAATACGGATGAACCTTGAAAATGTGATTCTAAGTGATGTGAGCTGGTCACAAGAGCGCAAATATGATATATTTCACTTATGTGGGCACTAGAGTAGTCAAATTCATAAAGACGGAAGGGCAGATGGTGGTTGAGTTGGGGTGGGGTAAATAGGGAGTTTAGTGTTAATGTGATCAGAGGTTCCGTTTGGGAAAATGACAAGGTTCTGGAGGTGGATGGTGGGGATGGTCACACAACAGTGCGAATGTACGTAGTGCCACCAAACTATACGCTGACAAAGTTAAAATGAGAAGTGTCGTGTTATGTGTATTTACCACGATTTTAAAAGGCAGCACCTATTTAATAACTTGATGAATAAGAATCTCTTCCTCTCCCTCCCTCTCTCCCTCTCTCCCCCCCACTCTTATCTTCTTATACCTTATCTCAAATTTTCCACTGAATTTGACATTTGAAGGCAGACATGGTGGCCATGCCTGTAATCCTAGCACTCAGGAGGCTGAGGTAGGAGGATCCACATGAGTTCAAGCCCAGCCTGGTCTACACAGTGAGTTCCAGGCCAGCCTGGGCTACACAGCAAGACTCTGTCTCAAAGTTTTCTTTAATTGACATTTGAGAGTTGGGGTGTGCTTCTGTAGTAGGGCACTTACTTAGCATGTGTGAGGCCCTGGGTTCCATCCCCAAAACTAAAAAAAAAAAATTCAAACTTGACATTTAGTGTGTAGGTACCACCCAGAACAGCAGGTGTAGGTTACAGATACCACTATCCAGAGAGCAAGAAGAAGGAAGCCAGTGTGTGCAAGGTGGCAGCCCAATGACATTTTTATAAGTGATCCTCTTCTGTGTAGAGCAGTACCAAGGCCACCCCACGTGGGTCGCCAGTTCTGCCAAGTGAATCAGCTGCCCCGAAGCTGTTCATTATCCAAGCAGGCATTTCAGAGCAGCTCAGGAGGGGAAGACAGCTTCGACCCAAAACAGGTCAAAAATCAAAATCAAAACCCAATCCTTCCTCTCTTTCTACTTGGACTTGCCCAGTACCTCCAGATAATCAGATCTGACTCTCATTCCCCACATCTGCCCTGGACATAGGAAGTTCCGTTACTTTGCTTTGGTCACAGATTCTTTCTGAAGCCTCCTCACTCTGACCCACTGCACTTTCCCCTCTGAATCTCTCTGAATGCGGAACTTAGGTCTCATTTTCTCACCTCACCAGTGGATACTATCCTTGGCCTCGCCTACCTGGCTTTGGCACTGCTTTGGTTTGGTTTGGTTTCTGTCTCTTTGACCACATATTAGTTTTTCCCCAGTATTTGGCCAGCACGGCCCAGACCCTGTATTTCTCCCAAGGAACTCGTAAGCCATGTCCCACTGAGTTCCCCCAACCTTGCAGACATCTTCTTGCATCCTGTATTTCTTTGGCCATAGGCCTGCTCACAGAAGTCTCCCCTCCCTACACAGAGGCATTGTTAAGCAATGGACATTGTTGTTGTTGTTAGGTGCCACTGAGTCATGCCCGACTCATAGCGACCCTCATAGGGTTTTCAATGGCTGACTGTTTTCGGGATTTCCTTGGGGATGGATTGCCAGGCCCTTCTCCCATTTTTGCAGTGCTGGGAATTGAACTCGGGACCTCAGAGACTGCAGCACAGCACTCTACCAACTGAGCTAAATCCCAGCCCACCCTAAAGTTTAGAGGAATTAAAAAAGACAGTATATAAAAGCAATTCATTACAGTGCTTGGCACACAGCAAGTTCTCAATTAATGAAAATAATGATCATTATAATTATTTCCAAGTGGGGAGGCAAGCCATCACTCAGTAAGAGAGGCCTGGATGACAGATTAAAACCAGATCATTTAGTCGACTGAAGTTTTTATTATGGAGAAAATTTAAGAACTCTTGGAATATGTGATGGATGTCATGTGGAAAATGGGTTTAAAAGTGTTTGTATTTCTCCAATGGATGGATTTCAGATCACAGATAAAGGCCAAAGGGAGACAAATTATAGCTCAATCTGCGGAGGACTTTCGGGTCAAAACAGCTGTCATGGTAGACAGCATGTTTCCAAGGATGAGAATTGTTCCCCATAGCGGGTTGGGGGGTAAGGAGTGATGACTTTTGGCTGGGCTATTGTTGCGGAGGGGCTAGGGTTTAGCTCAGTTGGTAGAGCGCTGCTCTGCAGTCTCTGAGGACCCAGGTTCTATCCCTAGCACTGCAAAAATGGGAGAGGGATGTGGCAATCCACTCCCAAAGCAACCCCAAAACAATCAGCCATTGAAAACCCACGAGGCTTACTATGAGTCAGACATGACTCAACAGCACCTAACAACAAACAACATTGTCACAGTCTTCAGATCTGAACAGGATGCTTATAAAGTTTCCTTGCCCCATGGGAATCCTGCTCTGAGGTTTTTATTCAATTGCTTACTGTGAATATTATCCAATACTGATTGGTCATCTCTTGAACATCATGGTAGTGTAGCAGGAGAAAAAGAGCAGGTATATAGAAGTAGAGAAAAAGGTCCTCTCTGGAATATTTCCAGTACCCTTAGGATAATAAGATGTACAATTCAACTTAATTCAATAAATATTTATTAAAGCCGGCTTTTGGTAAATCCTATGCTTGTCTGTAGCCTGCAGCTGTAGCCCTGTGCCATCTGATCCCATCATATCTCGGAAGCTAAGCAGGATGGGGTCTTGTTAGTACTTGAATGGGAGACTGCCTGGGAGCACCAGGTAGTGTAGGCTTGGGAGAAGGACCTGGCAGTCCATTCCCAAAAAACAATCAGCCATTGAAACCCCTATGAATAGGAGAGAAGCACAATAATGTTTCACCTGTTGTATGTAGGGTCTCTATGAGTTGGACAGCAACTCAACAGCACCTAACAACAACAACAACATGTCTGTCAGTAAGAATTCCAAGAGGAATTGGGCCAGCCCTGAGGACCCTGGAGTGCACATAGTAGAGCAAGCATAAAATAACCAGATGCTATGTCTGGCCTAGGGGCTAAATGAAATTTTTGCACGTATAACATTCTACATGAATTCAGAGAAAGGAAAAATCATTTGTTTTGAGCAGGAACATATTATGAATCATCAGTAATGCCTTAGTGAATGCTTTGTGCACACAACTCTCCTGCTAATCCCAAGAAAATGTGTTTGTATTTTGATCTGAGGACTTGCCCTAGGGAGCGTTAAGTGACAGAAGAGGCAGGTACTTTCCAGATCTCACCCACAAAAGGAAATGCTAGGGCCTTCAGCCTTCCTGAGGAGGATTTAACAGCAAGATGGGAAAATGGGAGATAAACTGGGCACAGCAGCCATGCCTGAAATCCCAGCACTCCAGAGAGAGGCTGAGGCAGGAGGACTGAGAGTTAGAAGCCAGCCTTGGCAATATAGTAAGACTCTGTCACCAGGAAAGACAAAACAAAACAAACAAAAAACTGGAAAGCAAGCAAAGGATCTTCTATGAGGCCTAATGATGAGCTAAAAACGATATCATTGACTAATTTTTCATTTATTTGTTTGCTTCATCATTAAGCAGATAGCTTAAAGACTACTCGATCTTTCAGTAAGTTCGTGGCCAGGGTTTCAAACCTGTGAAAAATGGAGTTCAGGTTCAGGTTTGGGCTCAATATGTTAAAATTTAGAGGGCTTAAGTACAGTTGGAGTTTGGGTTTAAAATATTAATCTTATGTGGGGATAGATGAATAAAATTTTTCAGTTTTTTTTTCAGTGTTTTAAATAGTTCATAATATAACAACAACAACAACAACAACAACAACAACAACAGAACCAGAACGTAATTTTCACTGGGTTTGGGCTCAGATTTAAGTTCAGGAAAAAATTTTAAATGCTTGAACCGGAACGTGTCCAGGATTCAGGCTCAGTATCAGTTGGAAGCCCTGCTGTCTGCACACAGGAGTTAAACCTCTGCACAAGCATTACTGCATCTTTACACCACAAAAAATGCTCAAACTGGAGCAAGTTCAGGGTTCAGGTTCGAGTTCATGTTTGAAGCCTGGTAATCACAGCACATCCAATTTGCCTGAATTGCATCTTTACTCTTTCTTTGCAACTAGTTTGTCTTCCTTAGAAAAAGAAGAAATTATGAGGGAAAGAAGTGATTTTTTTTAGTTCAACCTCAGACATTTCGTCTACCCTGGCCTTCTTCTGTCCTGATGATCACGTGATATTATTGTAATCTCTACTTAATCAGTTTAGAAACTGATGTACCAAGGTGAAAGCGCTTTCCCACGGGAACACAGTGGAGAAGAAAGGATTCAGCAGATCCGTGTAGCTCTAAAGCATGTGGTTTTGACTTCTCTACACTGTTTCTCTATCACGGCTCACTTACCTCACGCACCCTGAGTGTGGATGGAGATGGTGATGGCAAGAAGAGCAGGGCATCGACTTCGATACACTGATGAACTCTTACAGAATCTCCTCCTTCCAGTCCTAGGAGCAGAAGCAAGACAATGTTCACAGCCAGCACAAGAGGGACCTGTAACACCAGACTAGAGGAGAGTCAAGACTCTTTCTAAAGAAAGACACCTGGTCCTGAATCCCAGATGAGAAGCTGTCCTCGCAATAGATCTGCTACCTCCACTACGTTGTTGTTTTTGTTTTTGTTGTGGTGGTTAGGTGCCGTGGAGTTGAGTCAAACACACTGAGACCCTCACAGGATTTTCAATGGCTAATAGTCTATTCGCCTGCAGCTGTAGCCCTGTGGCATCCGATCCCGTCAGATCTCGGAAGCTAAGCAGGGTCGGGCCTGGTTAGTACCTGGATGGGAGACCGCCTGGGAACACCAGAAGCTGTAGGCTTGGGAGAAGGACCTGGCAACCCCCTCCAAAAAATCAATCTGCCATTGAAAACCCTATGAACAGCAGAGAAGCACTGACAATAGTGTTTCCCCTGTTGTACAGAGGGTCGCTATGAGTCGGATACCGACTCGATGGCACCTAACAACAACAACAATAGCCTATTCAATATTGCATTTTTATCTTAAACTAATGTAAAAGTTGCCTACAGCCATACCACTGTGGCTTCAGATCTCAGAAATTAACCAAGGTCGGGCCTGGTTAGTACATGGATAGGAGACCGCCTGGGAACACCAGTTGCTGTAGGCTTGGGAGAAGGACCCAGCAATCCACTCCCAAAAAACAATCAGCCATTGAAAACACTATGAATAACAGAGAAGCACTAACAATACTGTCTCGCCTGTTGTACATAGGGTTGCTATGAGTCAGACACTGACTTGACAGCACCTAACAACAACAATCTAAAAGTCATCTATTATCCTTTGGTTAAGTTTAAATGAGTCTGTAAGGTGGAATTTATATTGCCTTCAACGATACTTGGTTAAAACTATACTTGGTTTAAAACTATACTTGGTTAATCAAGCATGATTTTAGGTATTCTTTCATTCAGATTTACTTGTTTTTTAGATTAAATATAGAAAGTTAATTTTCTTTTAAAAATTAAGTAAGCTATCCAAGGCACCTGTTCTGAATGGAAACAAGGAATTTTCCAGTTTGTTCCCAGTAAGCCTAGGATTTTCATTAAGGAAGGGGTCAAACAAGGTCACTGTGCTCCAGCTGAGCTGTAAGTTCCTAGGGGAGCGAGGGAGGCAGGTGGAGAGAATGTAAGAAACCCAGCCTTCTAGCCAGGTGTGGTGGTGCACAGTGGTCATCTCAGCACTCGGGAGGTTGAGGCAGGAAGATCGTGCATTTGGAGCCAGGCTGGGCTACATAGTGAGGTCCAGGCCAGCCTGGGTTACATAGGGAGACCCTGTCCCAAAAAACCAAAAACTTAAAAAAAAAAAAATTAAACTTGCAGAAGAAATCCAGCCTTTGAAGAGCAGGGGAATGGAATGAGAAGCAGATGTCTCTCAGATTTCCAGACCGGAGACTTTTTTTCTTTCTTTCTTTTTTGGGGTTGGTTGTTTACTGGTTGTAACCTGAACCAAGATGGGAGGCATGCACAAGTGACTTCCAGTGACAACTCCGAGTGCAGTGGCTGACAGTCAGGTCTATAGGGGTGGGGAGCCCTGACGCCCTTTGCCCCCCTCTCCACGTGGCCCTGGGTCCCGCTGACCAGCAGCGCCTCCCAGCTGAAGCCTTGCTGGTGGAGTCTCAGGCCCTGGAGAACCAGGCTTGGCTGGGCTCTGTGTGTGGCCTTCAGACCCTGTGCTGAGCCCAGAGGCCCACGGGTCCCAAACGTAGCCGCATGGTGGTTCTGGTTCTGAAACAAGAATCAATAGCCTCCAAGGTCCACTTTCACAGCTCCAGCGTGTAGCCAGGCCATTTTTCTCTACTGCAGTGTATCCTAAATGCTTGTAGCAAACCACCTCCTGCCCTAAATAAGTCTCTCTGCTTAAGGAACCAATTTCTGAGAATGGCATTACCGTGCCCTTGGTCTTCTAGGCTCATTTTCTTGTTTGCTTCCTGTATCAAAGTCATTCCCAATCCTCCCAAAGGGCTAGGTTTATTTCCAACACATCTCTTGAATCCAGGAGTTCATACTCAATGGCACTGCCGGCATCGCACTCCATTTCCTAACTGGGACCTTGCAGCATCAAAATCAGTTCTTCTATATTTCTAGAAACAATGTATACCAGAGTTTTCCTTGAGAAATAGCAAATACAATTTAAAGAGAAAAAATTATCCTTATTATGATTCTTAAGTATATACAAATGAAATTAGTTACGAGGGGGGAGGAGGGGCACAAGAGGGTCAGGGGGAAGTTGTCTGTGCAATGTACAATGAAACGCATTATATGGAAATGTCACAATGAAATGCATGTCAAAATGAAACACATTAAGTTGTACATTAAAAATTTCCAATAAAAAAAGACAAAAAAGAAATTAGTTATGAGCATTTTAAAGTTCTCATACTCACAAACTAAAACAATTAAATTAAGTACACATATGAAACTAGTGGAAATAAAATATGTTAAAGTGATAGTTTTGCTTTACTGAAACTAGGAGCATTAGAGAGATGAACTTGTCTATGTTGTGTTTAGCTTGCTAATGACCTAGTACTTTTGATTGAATGGGGTGGACCATTCTTTTAGCTATGGTCACATTGCTATCTAACAATTGACACTTTTTGAATTGTCACCAAGTTGTTTTTAATATTGTACCTCATAAGTTGAAAAAACTGTTTTACACCGTTGTTGTTATTGTTAGGTGCCATCAAGTCGGTATCAGACTCATAGCAACCCTACATACAACAGGTGAAACACTATGGTCAGATATATAGTTTGAGTTGTTGTTAGGTGCCGTCAAGTCTGTGTCTGACTCATAGCTACCATATATGTACAACAGGCAAAACACTATTGTCAGTGCTTCTCTGCTGCTCATAGGGTTTTCAATGGCAGATTGATTTTTGGGAATGGGTTGCTGGGTCCATCTCCCAAGCCTACAGTACCTGATGTTCCCAGGCCGTCTCCTATCCACGTACTAACCAGGCCCAACCCTGCTTAGCTTCCGAGATCTGACAGGATTGATGCCACAGGGCTACAGCTGGAGGCGTTTTATACTAGGCATGTTTTTTAAAAAGTTTTACACCAGGATTACACCTGTAACCCCAATATTTGGGAGGTGGAGGCAGGAGATCATGAGTTCAAGGCCAGTTTGGGCAATAGAGTGAGTTCTACGCCAGCCTGAGGTACATAGTGAGATCCCACCTCAAAAAAATAAGAAAGAAAAAGAGAGAAGGAGAGAAAGAAAGGAGAGAAGGAAGAAGGAAAGAAAGAGAGAGAGGGGACGGAGGGAGGGAGGGAGGAAAGTAAGGAGGAAGGAACGAAGCAAACAAGGGAGGAGGGAAGGGGAGGAGGAAGGAAGGAAGGAAGGAAGGAAAATTTTTAATATTTTGTTACATACTAGCTAATGAAGAGTGGCAAGTTAGTATTACATAGACATACTCCGAACACAGGAGACACATCCCCTCCCAGGATGTCCCATGTATGAAGTTGGTTGCCTGGGGTTCCCATGTGCCAGGTAAGAACTCCATTCCTTCACTCAGACTCGCTTGGCCTGCTTCACCATCTCTGCTCCTTTCTGGCACTGGGACATTGTGTTGCCTTAACTTGGTGTGGACACCATCATAAGCACAAATCTCAACACTAAAAATCAAACTCCACAAGGGCCAGGTTTCTTTTCCTTTTGAAATATTGAATTATTGAAAATATTATGAGTACACAAAAGTCAGGCGAATAGCACAATGAACGCTTTGTCGTCCTCACCCAGCTCCAGCAGCCTTCAGCTGGCCAATCCCATTTCATCCACGTCCCGCACTTCCCTCCGCCCACTATCCCACTGGGGTACTTGAAAGCAATTCCCAGCTATTGTGTCAGCTCACAAGTAAATCTTTCAGTGTGTGTCTCTAAAAAACCACGATCACCAAAGACTTCCTTGTGAAACATAGCCACGCCACCATTATTATACCTGGAAAAACTCACAGCAACTTCTTAAAATGAATAAATATCCAGTTAGTGTGAAGGACGACTGCCAAATACTCAGTGTCTACTGCCAAATACTCAGTGCTTAGAACAACGCCTAACACACCAGTAGTTTCTCAATTAATATTTCCCCAGTGAAGAAATAGGAACTTGATTGACAGAATGTGTGTGTGTGTTGGTTCTGGGGATGGAACCCCTGACCTCATGTAAGTTAGACAAGTGCTCTGCCACTGAGCTACAGCTCCAGACCCAAGGCTGATGTCACATCGGGTGTGCCCTGTTGTTGGTATGTGCCATGGAGTCATACACCCTACCCAACTCATAGCGACCCTCATAGGGTTTTCAATGGCTGATTGTTTCAGGATTGCTTTGGGAGTGGATTGTCATGTCCTTCTCCTACTTGGACGAAACTCCCACTTCTCATCTCCTTCTCTCAGGTAGACATGTGCATGCCTCCCCCTCCCTGGGATGGCTCTACACAAGCCACCTCTTATCTCGGGCCTGCCATCTTCTCTGTCCAAGGTACTTTTCCTTCTATCTTCTCCCCCCGCGGAGAAGATATGCCTTATGCCGATTTACCCACAGAACGGAGGTTTTCCCAAATTCCTTTCCAGGTTTATTTAAACCTCTCCAGGTGCCTCAGGTTTCCCTCGTAGTTATTCCTTAAGGTGTATTATCTTTCACAATAAACTCTGTCTGTTCTCTATTATAGCTTCTGTTTGGGTGGAAATTCTTTTATATCAAATGCCAAACACAAAAACCAAGGTTTCCTGCCAGATTCCCAGACACGCACTTCCCAGTAACATCTCTTCCTTACCAGGTTCGACACAGTTGCTATTATTGATTGAGCAAGGCAGTATAGGGTGGTCTGCTCTTTGCTCTTTGCTCCTCTCTCTCTCTCTCTCTCTCTCTCTCTCTCTCTCTCTCTCTCTCCCACCCCACCCCCACATCTCCCTCCCTCCCTTCCTCTCCTTAATTCCTCCTTCACCTCAGTTTAAGCTTAAAATCCTCACTGGAGCTGGATGTGGTAGCCTAGCCTGTAATTTCACCACATGGGAGCCTGAGGCAGGAGGATCACAAGTTCAAGACCAGCCTGGATTGCATAATGAGACCCTGTAAAAAAAAAAAAAAAAAAAAAAAAAAACACCTCACTGATTTCCCATAAGTTTGAAGGCACAGTCTAAACCCCTTGAGAGCAGTTCAAAGGTCTTGCTCAGACTGGCTCCTGCCTGCCCCAAGTTTCATGTCTTACTGTGTTAGTTCCATTACTTTAACAAAATATATGAGACAATCAACATTAAAAAGGAATCGTTTATTTTAGCTAACTTTTTTTTTTTTTAAGGCAGGGCCTTGCTATCTAGCCAGGCTGGCCTCAAACTTGCATCTAACTTTCTGCCTTAGCCTCTCAACTTCTGGAATCACGGGTGTGCGCCACCATGCCTGGCTCCTGGCTCACGGTTTTGGAGGCTCCGGTCTGTGGTCGGTTAGCCTCGCTGCCTTGGGGCCATGGTGAGGCAGGCGTATGATGGAGGGACCACGTGAGGGAGGAAGCCCTTTCATCTCAGGGCAAAAAACAGAAGGGAGAAAGAAGGGGCCAGGGGTTCCACTACCCACATCAATGCACACCCCCAATGGCTAGGAGACCTCCCACCAGGCCCCACATCTTAAAGTCTCTACCACCTCCCAATAGCACCCAGCAGGGGACTAAACCCTCAACAAGAGTCTGCCTTTGGAGACTTTTCAGTTCCACACTGCAGGACTTTCCAGTCCATCAGCCACCCCTTCTTCCTTTGTTTCCTGAACTTCATGTACTTATTTGCCCCCTGCATTTACACCTTCTATTCCTTTTGCAGAACACCATCTCCTACCCCTCTTGATCCTGATGACCATCTAGATTTTAGCTTTGATCTCACTCCTTCCAGAAGTCTTCCCTGGTCTCCTGAATCCAGTATAACTCTTCTTCCCGTGAGTTCTCATAAAACCAAGGCCACCATAATGGCAATTCCATGTCCTGTCTGCCTTCAAGAGCGCCGGCTCACAGCACAAAGGCAGGCCGATGCCTTGCTCACCCTTGTCCTGAATTGGCGCTCCACGCGTGTGAGCTACGGCGGCAATGGGGGCTGAGAGGTGGGAGGGCTACAGAGGGAACCAAAGCCACAGTGAAGACAGCCCCAGTACCATGTCAAGGATTGTGACTTCCTTTAGAAAGCAGCGAAAAAGACTTGTTGTTGTTAGATGCCATCAAGTCGGTGTCCGACTCATAGTGATCCTACGCACAACAGGCAAAACACTATTGTTACAGCTTCTCTGCTTTTCATAGGATTTTCAATGGCAGTTTGACTTTTGGGAGTGGGTTGCCAGGTCCTTCTCCCAAGCCTACAGCACCTGGTGTTCCCAGGCGGTCTCCCATCTAAGTACTAACCAGGCCCGACCCTGCTTAGCTTCCAAGATCTGATGGGATCGGATGCCACAGTGCTATGGCTGCAGGCTAGACTCCCCAAAAGAAAAAGACTTAGGAAGCATTTTTAGCTTTGGAAGACATGACCCCATTTCCAGATCCAGTTTTAGGAAGCGTACTTTTCCTCCACTGCAGAGGGTGAATGAAGAAGGCCAAGACGAATGCACTGTCCAACCCCCTATTTACCACTTGGCACATTCCATGTTTTAGATCTCTCCTGAGCCCTCACCCCTTGCCAAAGGGGACAAGTTCTGGGTCCTTAGGTCCTTGATCTGTGACAGTAGTTAGGTAACTAATGTTCTGGTAGGATCACTTTTGTTGTTGTTAGGTACTGTCAAGTTGAGTCTGCCTCTTCGTGACCCTATGTACAGCAGAATGAAACACTCCTCGATGCTGTGCCATGCCCGGCTCTATGTCAGTGCCGCTCTGCTATTCATAGGGTTTTCAATGGCTGATTGTTTGAGGAATGGACTGCCAGGTCCTTCTCCCATTTTTGTGTTGCTGGGGATCAAACCCAGGGCCTCAGAGAGCACAGAGCTGTACTGTACCAACTGAGCAAAACCCCAGCCCCAATAGGATCATGTTGTCGTTGTTGTTGTTAGGTGCTATCGAGTCGTGTGCAACTCATAGCAACCCTCATAGGGTTTTCAATGGCAGATTGTTTCGGGATTGCCTTGGGAGTGGATTGCCACATCCTTCTCCCATTTTTGCAGTGCTGGGAATCAAACTCGGGACCTCAGAGACTGCAGAGCAGTGCTCCACCAACTGAGCTAAATCCCAGCCCCAATAGGATCATAGGCTACTAATAAGACCTTCCAGGTAAGGAAGCAGGAACAGGGGACAAAGCCTAGGATGAGGACCCCAGGAGTTAATATTCATGTCAGTTATAGCCAGCCTTGGGATCCTGAGTGAGACAACTCTGGTACTGACCTCCTATGTAGGGCTGCTGTGGAGGTCTAAAGCAAAGCAGCTGTGGGCTTTAGAGAAGAAATAGATCTTTTTCAGTAAGGGTATTAAGGAATAAGGGATGGTTTCATGCTCAGGCCTAAAGAAGAGAAACTGAGGTAGGTGTTTCAAAGGCTTTATTCTTTTTTCTCTTTTCTTCCTTCCTTCCTTTCCTTATTTGTTCCTTCCTTCCTTTCCTTTCCCTCCTTCCTTCCTTTCTTTCTCTTTCTTTCTTCCATCTTTCCTTCCTTTCCTTTTCCTTCCTTCCTTTCCTTTTTCCTCTTTTTTTCTTTCTCAGTACTGGAAGTGTTGAACCTGAACTCATGTGTACCGAGTATGCTATGCCACTAACTGCATCTCCTAGCCCCTATTTTTATTTTTTATTTTGAGACAGAGTCTCATTAAATTATGCAGACTGCCTCTGGCCTCAAACTCAAGATCCTCCTGCCTCAGTCCCCCAAGTCTGTGATTAAAGGCCTGCGACACAGAGCCTGGCTATGAATACATAATTATTAATTGATAATCTTAATAGTCCTTTTAACATTAATAATACTATAGGCTCTGGATTCACATTCTGATTATCTTAGCACAGGTGTAATAAACCTGTCTTAAAGTGGACTGATTTGGGGGTAGTTAGATCCATGTTTGTTCCATTGAAGTTTGTTTGTTTGTTTGTTTTTCCCCCAAGGCATCACCCAAGTGCTCCACCACTGAGCTGTGGCCCAAGTTCCTTTTTTCATTTTTTATTTCGAGGCAGGATCTTGCTAAGTTATCCCAGCTACCTCTGGCCTTGAACTTGTGATCCTCCTGGCTCAGCCCCCCAAGTCTCTGGGATTGCAAGCCTGTGCCACCACACCTGGCTTGGTTCTGTTGTGTTCCAAGTCCCATGGGGATGCTTCCCAATTCTATCTTTGTATCTGGGAGAAGAAAAAGCACTACCACATTGGGACCCGTGGGTTTTTATGCACCTCACGCTCCAAATTGAATCAAGAATGAAATCCAGACGCCTTCATTTAACTTTACAATTCCTTTGGTCTCCTTACGTACTCAAGCATGGAGGGAAGCTGTATGATTTTTTTCAACAGTGTGATTCTGAATTCCGTTGAGACACTAAAGGTGGTGTTTGGGCTCAGCAGGGTTAGTGGAGAGGTAGTTTCCATGGAAACTCTCCCAATATTTCATAGATGATGCTTATTCTAGTTCAGTTAAGGTGCAAATTTTCCTGGAGGCTTGTTCTCCCTGCTCCCTACATGCCTTTGCTACTTCTGCCCTGAGATAGACATAGAAGAGGACAGAGGTCCGAGATTAGAGTCAGATCCCTAAGGTTGGCCCCCAGATTTAGCACTTCTGAGCTATATGGGTGTGGATCAGGCAGGAGACCTCATGGCACAGCAGTTCCCACCTGTACAGTGTGGCTAACAACGTTGTTGTTGTTGTTGTTAGGTGCCGTCCAGTCGGTATCCGACTCATAACGACCTTCATAGGGTTTACAATGGCTGATTGTTTCGGGATTGCTTTGGGAGTGGATTGCCATGTCCTTCTCCCATTTTTGCAGTGCTGGGAATTGAACTCGGGACCTCAGAGACTGCCAATTTCAACAGCACTATCAGTTACTCTAAGTAGAAGAGTTCAGATATTTGATGACAGCCATACTTTTAAATACAATCAGCTCTTTGTATCCATAAGCTCCAAATCTGTGGATTCAACCAAGGGAGGATCAAAAATATTTAAAAAAACAATTGTGCCTGTACTGGACAAGTATAGATATTTTTCTTGTCTTTATTCTCTGAACAATACACTATAACAACTATTTGCATAGCATTGCATTATATTAAGCATAAGAAATCTATAAGTGATTTAGATTACATTAGCTTTTTTAATTATTATTTTCTCAGAATTAATGTACAACTTCTCCATATCTTAAGGAAATTGTTAACATTCTATTACCTACCAATTTCGGAAGGATTGACTATTACTGATATCAGCAATGTAATTGATAAATACAATAGAGAAATGATTCTAATTTATTTTTCAGACTGATGTAAATGAGCAGCATTTGGACCTCATTAATATCTAGCTTGAAAATACCCATTCTAGCTGGGTGCAGTGGTGTGTGTAATCCCAGCGACCAAAGCAGAGGCAGGAAGATCACAAGTTCAAAGCCAGAGACAGCCTGCGTAACTTAGTGAGACGCTGCTTCAAAATAAAAAATAAAAAATGGGCTGGGGGTATAGTGCAATGGGAGAGCACTTGCAAAGTATGTGTGAGGCCCTGGGTTCAGTCCTCAAGTACCCACCCCCAGCCCTTCACTCCCAAAAAAAGATCAACATTGCAAGTTAACACATGGGAATGCGAACCTTGAAATGAATGCTGCCCCAGCCCAAAAGTCCATTTGGGAAGCTGCCCACTTTGCCTAACTGTGCCATTTGCACACACATTTTCAGAATGCTTCTCTCTACCAGTCATCCCCCCATGCAGAGACCATATTTAGGAAATGAAATAAAGTCAGTCATCCGTCGCTATTACTCATCTCCAACAAGTGAATGAGTGACTCTTTTCAAAATAGACCAGACAAGAACAGGCCACAGCACCAGCACCATACAGCTTTCGGGGCAAGTGTCACTCAGCTTCCCAGAACTTTTTCCGGATAAGCTCAGAGGAGCAATAACAGGCAACTTCTCCACCAGCCACTTTCTAAATGGGGAAGTGGATTGGCTCTGAGAAACAGCGTACATCAGTCACAGGAGGTGAGGGATAGTGACATTCCTGAAAACAGAGGGGACCAGAAATAGAATTACCAATATCTAGGTCACTCTTTTCTCCAGAAAAGGGGATTTTAAAACACTAGCTTTTAGAAGGCCTGCAGCTGTACCACTGTGGTGTCCAATCCCTTTGGATCTCAGAAGTTAAGCAGGGTCGGGCCTGGTTAGGACTTGGAAGGGAGATTGCCTGGGAATACCAGGTGCTATAAGCTTAAGAGAAGGACCTGGCAACCCACTCTCAAAAATCAATCAGCCATTGAAAACCCAATGAATAGCAGAGAAGCACTGACAGTACTGTTTTGTCTGTTGGACATAGGGTCACTATGAGCCGTACACAAACTTGACAGCACCTACCAACAACAACAAGCTCTTAGAGGAGGGAGGGTTGCCATCTGTAATAAGGTGAATGTGGGAGGGAGACAGGGAAAGACGCTGTCCTGCAGGTGGTCTCAGGAAGCCTCACTTATACAGGAATTGACCTTGACTGTGAGCCCCCTGAGGAAGAGCTGTTTTACTCAGATCTCGAAGGTCAGCCATGGTGGTACCCCTGTGATTTCTGCCTGGGTCTGTGGATTTATGAGAAGCCTAAGTGATGGTGCGCCTGCAGCTGTAGCCCTGTGGCATCCGATCCCATCAGATGGAGGAAGCTAAGCAGGGTCGGGCCTGGTTAGTACCTGGATGGGAGACCGCCTGGGAACACCAGAAGCTGTGGGCTTGGGAGAAGGACCTGGCAACCCCCTCCAAAAAATCAGTCTGCCATTGAAAACCCTATGAACAGCAGAGAAGCACTGACAATAGTGTTTCCCCTGTTGTACAGAGGGTCGCTATGAGTCGGATACTGACTTTACAGCGCCTAACAACAACAACAACAAGTGATGGTGCAAGAGAGGAAAAGGTCAATAACCAGAAGCCCAGCTGCTTGACAGTACTAGGCCTCAGGGTTCCCACTGTCTGGGCTAGGGCCTCCCCTAGGAAGAGGACCAGCTTTCTGGTTTCAGCTCTAACTGTGCTAGAGGTGCTCTGGAGACCCTGGTGGCCCCTGCTCAAGCTCAGCACCTTTTTCTGCCGGTGCATCACAGCTCCTGGTGAGAAACCTAAACTCCTTTGTGAGTTGAAGGACTGCTCTTCGATTTCCTGATTTAAAAAAAAAATTTGAGCATTTTCAAATCCACTGAAGAGTCAAAAGGATGATACAATGAATGGCTGATGTCCCCTCACACAGATTCACCAATGGATAAGTGCTGGACACATGTGCCTTGTTTTACTCTCCCTAAATTTGCACCCTGGGAGAAGGACCTGGCAATCCACTCCCAAGGCAATCCCGAAACAGTCAGCCATTGAAAACCCTATGAGGGTCGCTATGAGTTGGATACCGACTCAACAGCACCTAACAACAACAACAACAAATTTGCACCCACACTTCCTTTTAGCTAAGCTATCCAAAAGTAGCCCTCTCATAATATGACGTCTCACCCTTAAAAATGTCACCTTGCAGCTCTCAAGAATAAACATATTCTCCCACATCATCCCAACACCATAATCGCATCTAAGAAAAATCAACATTAATATAATAATGGCTTCTGACATTCAGTCCATCTTCACATTTCCCAAACTGTCCCCACAGTGTCCCTTGTACATATTTTTCTTAGTTTGCTTTTGGGATTCAAGGTCAAATAAAGGTTTAAACATCCCATTGGGCCATTATGTCTTTCTGGCTTTTCCTGATAGAGGACATTAGGCCATTTCCTTCTAATGCTCATGATGTGAGTCCTTCACAGACTATACAGTAGTTGTCCATGGAATGTCTCACACTCTGCATGATGGCTATTTCCTCAGTTAGATTAGGGTGCTAGTTCTAACAAGCACATCACATCAGTCATGATGGACACGACTTCTGCATCTCATGCAGGAGCTACATGTCAGGCCAACCCATGACTGGCAATGCCAACTTTGAGCTGGGGTTAAAGGTGGCGGCCACTAGCTGTCTGCATTGTGAAAGCACTTTCCCCACAGTAGTTAATAAATACTCTGGGGTGTGACACCCTGAAACTATGTGAATATCTTTTTCCCCTAACACCCTTTCACTAGTGACTTTCACATTTTTAGTGGTTCTTTCCTTAATCTTCCATTTCATTGAGGGCTACAAACTGGTGATTTTTCCACCATGGTTGGATGTGAGGGTGATCCGGCTGTAACATCTACCACTCCAATGATTATCAAGGTTGATTCTGCCGATCTGGCTGGTGCATCCCTCCATGTGCATCCCTCCTGAAGTTGTTCACTCCACCAAGAGGACTACCATCCTCCACAGAGGAGAACCATTCTTCGGTCAAGGGTATACAAGTAGCTGCATTTCCCTGCCAGAATTGCCAAACAAGCTCTTAAAATGATGATTTTTTTTTACCATTGTTTATATGCCCATTTGTTGTCACTCTTTTGTGAAAAACAATTTTCTCATTTTTTCTCTCCCTTTCTTTCTCTCTTTTTATCATTTAAAACAGGGACCCTCAACCCTGTGGCCATAGAGTGGTTACAGGTACAAGAGGCGGGTCAGCAGATGAAGCTTCATCTGTATTTAGACAATAAATGTAATGTGCTTAAATCATCCTGGAACAATTGTCTTCCATGAAACTGATCCCTGGTGCCAAAAAGGTTGGGGGCTGCTGATTTAAAGTATCACTATGGTTTTATAGATTTTTTTGTCATTTGACTTGTTCTAACCCAATAAAATCATTTGACATCAGGGGCAAGAGGATATTTTAAATTGGACTTGGCTTTGGGAACTCCTTCAGGTTGCTTCTGTGTCTTTTTTATTATAATCCCATTAATCTTGGGGCAATTCCTTCCTTTTTGGCATAACAAGTTATTCTGGGCCAACCTTGAAGTTTTCCCTGCCTCTATTCTAGAATCGCCTGCAGCCATACTATTGTGGCATCTGATCCCATCAGATCTTGGAACCTCAGCAGGGTCAGGCCTAGTTAGTACTTGGATGAGAGACTTCCTGGGAACACCAGGTGCTGTAGGCTTGGGAGAAGGACCCAGCAACCCATTCCCAAAAAGCAATCAGCCATTGAAAACCTTAAGAATAACAGAGAAGCACTAACAATACTGTTTCACCTGTTGTAAAGTGTAGCTATCAGTCAGACACCAACTCAAGGACATCTAACAAAAACAACATTCTAGAACCAGCATTTCTCCCTGGAGCACTGGTTCTTTATAGGGAATATTATGGGATAGCCCCACGGACAGAGAGGCAGCATGATTGAGATAGGGGCTTATTTAGCCCACTTGGACCCCCTGTTACCTAATTGGCTATATCCAACCCTCATCTTGCCCCCGATTGGTAATCAAGGATCTCCCCTTGATTGCCCAAGGAGAGACATCTGGTTTCACTGTTTGACTGTCACTCCTAAATTGGTTGCACCTAGCCCCTCACGCCCCCGCCTGATTGTTATCTTGAGTAAACTGCCAGTAAAGGCAGTTACCTAAGGACTACATGGGCTGGGATTTAGCTCAGTTGGTAGAGCGCCGTTCTGCAGTCTCTGAGGTCCTGAGTTCAATTCCCAGCACTGCAAAATGGGAGAAGGATGTGGCAACCCACTCCCAAGGCAATCCTGAAACAATCTGCGATTAAAAACCTTATGACAGTCGCTATGAGTCGGACACGACTTGATGGCACCTAACGACAACAACAAGGACCACATAAGCAAAGCTCGCTCTGCATGTGAGGCTGCTGATGGTGATGCTGAGAGCTGCTGGCTTCTAGCTTCCTGCTGAGGGGTTGCTTGCTGCTGGTCTGCTCTGCCACACCATTGCAGACAGGCCACACCATCACCAGATCAAGAGAGGACACTGCCTGCCATTGCAGAGGCCATCCCATCACCCTCTGAGCCACGCCGTACCATCACACCGACTTGCTGCCCCATCACCATGGAGGTTGGGCTGGCCAGACTAAGATAGAAGTCTTCCTGCCATCGCAGAGGCCACCCCTTCGCCGGACCAAGATGGAGATCATAGGGAACCAACAGCAGCAGAGGAGAAGCCAGCCCTCGCAGGGGACATTCAGAGGGCCCCTGGCCCACTGCTGAAGACGAAGAGCCTCCAGACCCAGCGCTGGAGGCTTAGCTGCAACACTCAAGGGCCGTGACACCTCCGCTATCCCGAAGGGCTGGCTTGAGGGCTTTATCTCTTTAATAGGAGCTGTCCAATAAAAACTGTACCAAACGCATCTGAGAGCCTCTCGCCCGCACCTTGCCAGTCTCCCAGGCGTTGGGATTCGGGCACCCCCACAGTTCTTTTTAGTAGGAAACAATACTTAGAAATCAAAGCCTAGGTGGTGGTGTATTCTCAGCTGAAACTTTAGTTAAATTTAACTCATTAATTAATAATTTTAGAGACAGGATCTCACTATGTATCCCAGGATGGCCTGGAACTTGCTATGTAGCCCAGGCTGGCCTCTCACTCAAGATGCTCCTTCCTGGGGCTTTCAAGTGCTAAGATGACAGGTGAGCACCACCACACCCAGCATCAAAAGCATCCTTTTTCAGTACTGGGGGATTGAATCGAGGGCCTTGCACGTGCTAGACAAGGGCTCTTCCACTGAGCCTCACCCTCAGACCCCTTTTTTACTTTTCATTTTGAGACACGGTCTCACCATGTTTCACAGGCTGCCCTTTGGCCTCAAACTTTCTATCCTCCTATCTCAGCCTCCCAAGTAGCTAGGGTTATAGCCACAAAGCAACTGCAATTTTTAAATGTAAATTTAAGTCAGTCAACATGTAGGCATCTGCTCCCCATGCCTGAGATTGTTGTTGTTGTTAGGTGCTGTCGTGTCAGTATCCGACTCATAGCGCCCCTTATAGGGTTTTTCAATGGCTGTTTTCGGGATTGCCTTGGGAGTGGATTGCCAAGCCCCTCTCCCATTTTTGCAGTGCCGGGAATTGAACTCAGGACCTCAGAGACTGCAGCGCAGTGCTCTACCAACTGAGCCAAATCCCAGCCCCATGCCTGAGATTACTCAGATGTAATAGGGATGCCAGCAATACAGCTTCACTCCAGAAGGCAATAACCCTTCATCCTGAGACAATCTCTGCCTTAGAGTTGGTTTTCTAGCGCTGAAGGAGTAATCCAAGCCTTTACCTGGCCTCACCCAAAAGATTTGTCTACACTGCTTTAGAGAACTGGACCTTTCCTCATGAGAAGACTAAATTATAAGACATTTTTGCACCCCGCCCAAAAAAAGAGAAGAACACTACTAGCACAGCTTCAGTTTCTGAAAACCTGAAACACTGATTTACTCGCCTTCACCACTACATTATCGTGAATAAGTCACAGAATGCTATTGACATTTAGTCTTTGTTTTGGTTTTGGTTTTTGGTTGTGTTTTTATTTTTGTTTTGTCTGGGAAAAAAGTGTATTTAAAGCAAATTTCTCATCTTGTTTTGTTTTGCTAAGGGGAAAATAATTAACCAAGGTATTATGCCTGAAAGTGCTTGAGATTTTTAAAGAGCTAGGTGAGCGCTATTACTAAATAGGAATGAGAGGGTGACATTTTAGGTGGGCAGAGGTGGATAGAGCATTGGCGTCCAAGAGCGATCTCAGTCCCCAGCTGTTTAGTGAAAGTCTCTGATGAACAGGACAGTTTGGGCTTGCCTTTTCTCTCTTCTCTTGGCTTCCCTCTATAGCAGCTGCTAACTGATGATCAGAGAACAGACCAAGAGGAATCTTCTAGAGTGATCTGGAGGTTACGCCCATGCTCACACTGAACACTCAGCTCAGGACCTCCACACTTAGCCTGGTGGGAGGGTAATGACTAATGTAAAGTCAGGGCTGACAGATGAAGAAAACATCTATTGTCATCTAAAAACATGTGGTTTTCAAATCGTACTTCCTGGTGAGCAAGGGAGAAGTGCTAACATGTCACTTCTCTTCCTGGCTCAAGCTAGCCCATTTTACGAAAATCATTTTCATTCTACACACCCCATCCAGCTTCCAGTCCCCCTTGATCCATCTCTGGGGGCATGGTGCTTGGGAGATCTTCCAAGATAGGCTATACGGAGGATTGCTTTGAGGTTACTCATAGCACCTTGTACATTGGAGACATGAGTCCAATCACCAAGAAAACCAACAGAGGGAGAAGAAAGGGTCTCACCAGGGCTCTGAGCCAGTGCAGCCAGGGTGAGACTATGGGATGGGAGAGAAGGTCTATGAGAAGGTCTATTGTTCTCAATCTTTTTTTTTTTTTTTTAATGGTACTGGGGGTTGAACCCAGGGGGCTCGTGCTTGCATGTTCTGCAAGTGCTGGACCACTGAGCTGCACCTTCAGCCCATTTTTTAAAAAAATTACTCTTTGAGACAGGGTCTCACTAAATTAGCAGACTGCCTCTGGTCTCGAACTTGCGATCCTCCTGCCTCCGCCTCCTAAACTGCTGGGATTACAGGTGTGCAACACTGCACCCGGTGCCTGGTCTCAATCTTAAAACCAGGGAAGAGAGGAGCAAGGTTTCCCTTGCGCTATTAAGATACCTCTCAGCTAAAATGCAATCCAGTATGCAACAAAGTTAATTAAACATCTTCCATGGGCACCGCTATGGATAAGGCATGTGGACCCTTTGGAGCACGCCCTATCTAAAGATAAGAACTGAAGTCAGTGAAATTATTTGTGCTGTGTTTAGTGCTACCCTACAAAGGCACAGAGGACCAGGTGGTCATAGGTTCCATCTGTGCCATGTGGCAACGACAGGCTGGACCTTTAAAAGGAGTCAAAGAAGGAAGAGGCAAGAGTTCTAAAAAGAGGGAACAGCAGGAATTGACAGGGGCCTTATCCAAACATGCATGGGCAAGTATGATCCCTTATTTTCTGTCCTGCCCCATCATCTGTCTTCTCTCCTTAACACGAGTCAGGAGGTTGAACAAGCTTCTCCTGGACCTTGAAGTCCATCTAGCCTCAAAACAAACTGCTCTAAGGAATACTAGTGTAGTGGGGAAAGTAATGGCCAACCAGAGATGACAAGTCCCAGTTTCTGGAACTCATAAATGTTACCTAGTAGGGAAAACAGGATTTTCAAAAATGTAATGAGCAGGATTGGTGGAGCACACCTATAATCCCAATGATTTTGGAGGCAGAGGCAGGAGGACCGTGAATTCAAAGCCAGAGGCAACCTGGAAAACTTAGCAAGACCCAGTCTCAAATAAAAAATAATTGTAAAAAAAGCTTAGGGGTGCAGCCTGGTCATAGAACCCCTGAAAAGTATGTGGGAGGCCCTGGATTCAACCCCCAGTACCACCAAAAATGTAATCAAATTAAAGATCTTGATAGGAGAGTAACTTGGATGATCCGGGTGGATCTTAAATGCAATCACAGTGTCCTTGTAAGGGAAAGGTCAGAGGAGATCTCAGACACACCCAGAAGAGGCAATGTGAAGACAGAGCAGAGAGACACTGGGATGCTCTCTCAAGACTTCTTATCTCTAGGTAGGTTGTGCCATAAGCTAAATGCATGCCAGTAGCCAGCAGAAGCTGAAAGATGCAAAGAACAGATTAATCCCTTGCACAAACACTGAAGGATTGGGTCAGCCTGTGGTAAGGGAGAGTTACTTCTCAAAATGGTGCACACTCTCTAAGGTCCCACTAAAGTCCTGAAATTTCTGGAAAGTTTCCCAGGCCCCCAGCTATTAAGAGCTCTCAAAGCACTTTTCAAATCCTAAAATCTCTTGGATCATTTACATTGTGCTGCTTTTTTTTTTTTTTCCTTTGCTTTATCATTCTCTTTTAAAAGAGGGTTTATTGTTAGGTTCCATCGAGTCAGTTTGGATTCACAGCGATCCTATGAACAACAGAGCAAAACACCCCCTGACTCTGTGCCAGGCACAGGATCTTTATTATGTTTAGTCCCATTGTTGTAGCCACTGTGTCAATCCATCTAGTTGAGAGTTTTCCCTTTTTCATTGACCTGCCACTCTCCCAAACATGATGTGCTTCTCCAGGGATTGGTCCCTCCTGACAACATGTCCAAAATACGTAAGACACAGTCTAGCCATCCTTGCTTCCAAAGAGCACTCTGGTTGCACTCTTTTAGGACAGATCTGCTGGTTCTTTTGGCAATCCATGGTATATTCAATATTTATCTCCAGCACCGTAATTCAAAAGCATCAATTCTTCTGTTTCCTTCACAATCATATGATGCAATTGAAAACACCGCAGTAAGGATGCATTTCTCAGTGGGGTGAGCAAAGCTAGACAGCTTCTTCTATAAAGAAGCCTGGCTCTGCAGCAACCCAAGTTCTGTACCCCATACAGTATCTAAATCTATTCCTTCTCCACTCTCCAATCCTCCAGGCTTCTGCCATGTGGGTCTTTGGAGATGACTTGGTCTCTCCCATGTCTGGCTTTTGCACATAGTATTTCCTCTGCCTGAAACAAGTTTTCTTTCTTCCCTGCCCTTTCTGCTCAATCTTGTCCCATATCTGCTATCCCATTCCTCACCTAATGACTTCTAGTCATCTCCCAATGTCCAACTGAGACGTCTCCTCCCCTGGGGAAGACTTCCCAGTCATTCTCCTGCCTTTCTGCACCTGGAGCAACTTGAGCAAACCATAATGTCTCTCAAACATCCTGCGCTGTCATGTCCTGCCCACTCCTGCCTCCTGCTAGACATTGCAATCCTTGAAGTCACCCCTATCTTTCAGCCCAGAACCCAGAGATAGTAGGTATTCACCCACAGTAGGAGGGAACTAGGAGGGGTGAAGAATTTTATTTGTCATTGATGAGCTTATTAATAATTACTTCAAAGCCAGATTTGCTAAAACCCTTTATATTCACTGATGTTAATTGTTTGGGGAGTGGGCTGCTGAGTCCTCCTCCCTAACCTTAGTCTGGAAGCTCAGCTGAAATCTGTCCACCATGGGAGAACCTGCTGGTATCTCTAATACCAGTGGCATAGCTTTCAGCATCACAGCCTCATGCAAGCCCCACAGTACGGCAAACTGACAGACAAGGGGGAAGGGAAGATAAAAAACCAAAAGGGAAGAGGATGCTCTGTTTTTCTCAAGTTTAAAGCACTCAAAAAAAAAATTCAAGCCTTCAGTGGCAATAGTAAAGGATTCTACAGGGAAAATATTAAACAACATAAGAAACATCAAAAAAAAAAAAGATGAAAGGAATACACTGAGTCATTATACCAAAAGAGTTAGTGGATAATCAACCATTTCAAAAGGTTGCATATGATCAGGAACCAATGGTACTGAAGGAAATGGAAGCTGCCTCAGAGGCATTGGTGAAACACAAGGCTCCAGGAATTGATGGAATACCAATAGAGTTGTTGGAACAAACAGATGCAACACCACAAGTACTTACATGTTTATGCTAAGAGATGTGGAAAACAGCTACCTGGCCAACTCACTGAAAGAGATCCATATTTGTGCCTATTCCCAAGAAAGAGGATCCAGCCAAATGCAAAAATTATCAAACAATATTGTTAATGTCACATACAAGTAAAATTTTGCTAAAGATTAAAAAAGCAATTGCAGCAGTACATTGACAGGCAACTGCCAGAAAGTCAAGCCAGATTCAGAAGAGGGCATGGAATCAGGGACGTCATTGTTGATGTCAGGTGGATATTGGCCAAAAGCAGAGAATACCAGAAAGATGTCTGCCTGTTTTATTGACTATGCAAAGGCATGTGACTGTGTGGATCATAACAAATTATGGATAACATTGCAAAGAATGGGAATGCCAGAACACTTAACTGTACTCATGAGCAATCTGTACATGGACTAGGAGACAGTCATTCAAATAGAGCAAGAAACATTGCCTGGTTTAAAGTCAGGAAAGGCATGTGTCAGGGCTGTATTCTTTCACTGTAACTCCGGAATCTATACTGAGCAAATAATTTGAGAAGCTTGACTTTATGAAGAACATGACATCAGGATGGGAGGAAGACTCATTAACAATTTGTGTTATGCTGATGACACAACTTTGCTTGCTGAAAGTGAAGAGGACTTGAAACATTTACTGATGAAGATCAAAGAACACAGCCTTCAGTATGGATTGCACCTCAACATCGAGAAAAAAGAAATCCTTGCAACTGGGTCAGTATGCAATTTCATGATAAATGGAGCAAAGATTAAGGCTGTCCAATATTTTGTTTTACCTAATTCTACAATCAACATCCATGGAAATAGCAGTCAAGAAATCAAAAGACACATTACATTGGGAAATGCTGTTGCAAAAGCCCTCTTTAAAGTGCTGAAAAGTAAAGATGTCATATTGAAGACGAATGTGCACCTGACTCATGCCATAGCATTTTTAGTTGCATCATATCTTTGTGAAAGGTGGACACTGAGTAAGGGAGACAGAAGAATTGATACTTTTGAATTATGGTGCTAGAGACAAGTATTGAATACACCAGGGACTGCCAAAAGAACCAACAGATCTGTTCTAGAAGAAGTGCGATCAGAATGCTCCTTGGAAGCAAGGGTGGCTAGACTGCATCTTATGTATTTTGGACATGTTGTCAGGAGGGACCAATCCCTGGAAGAGGACATCATGTTTAGAAGAGTGGCAGATCAATGAAAAAAAGGAACACTCTCAACTAGATGGATTGACACAGTGTCTGCAACAATGGGCTTAAACATAAAAAAAGACTGTGTGCATGGCACAGTGTCAGGGAGTGTTTCATTTTCTTGTACATATGAGTTGTTGGACCCGACTTGATAGCACCTAACAAGTTCATAGTCACATATCTTCAGCAGACAGTCTTGACCTGTGAGTTCAGGTAGTATTGTGGTTCATTTCATAGCACACCCAAACAAATTATCTACCGAAATGAATTGCCTACTAAAATATTTTAATTGATGCTAATTAATGTTCATTATAGTGTGCCCTGAACCTGGATACATATATCTTAGTTTCCAATGCTTGTTCCACCACTTACAAGCTGTGTGACCTTAGTCAAGTTTCATAACTACTCTGAACCAGTTTTTCAGTAGGTGGCTCCTGTAGATATCTATTTGACCATGTTGCTGATGGTATGAAATAATAATATATGAAAGTCCTAACATTTAGTTGCCCCTCAACACGTTTGTCATGTTTCTTCTGAGGATCATTGTGAACAGATTGTCAGAGAGTCAGGGAGCTAGGGAGTTGTTGTTGTTAGGTGCCATCCAGTTGAGTCCAACTCATAGCGACCTTCATAGGGTTTTCAATAGTTGATTATTTCGGGACTGCCTTGGGAGTGGGTTGCCACGTCCTTCTCCCATTTTTGGGGTGCTGGGAATCGAACTTGGGACCTCAGAGACTGCAGAGCAGCGCTCTACCAACTGAGCTAAATCCCAGCCTGAGGGAGCTAGGGAAGGAGGAGGATACTGGCAGGAACAGTCAAGCACCACTGCTTTTGTTGCTGCTGCTGGTGGTGGGTTTGCTTTTGTTTTTGAGACAGAGTCTCCCTAACACAGCCTGGCTGGCCTCCACCTTGTGATCCTCCTACCTGTGCTGGGATTCCCAGCTGGCCTCCAGGCCCTTTCCTGAGTGAGCCCTTGCTCTGGGTGTGGTGCTGAACGTGTACCAACACATTTTGTTCTTGCAGGCACTGGGGGAAACGAGCTTCTGAGGGGTTAACTCACTCTGCCTTGCGTTGCAGCCGCATCTCTCCATTAGCACAGTCCCTCTTCTACTACCCCTGAGCTCCCACGGCCACAGGAAGAAGCCCTAAGGAAGCACATGTCAATTCCCCCGGTGTAAACCCTTCCACTGGAACCGGTTTCAGGCTCTTCGTGCCCACCCTGGGCTCCAGGGGTGCCGACTGTTTGCCTGTGGGCTTTCCCCAGCTGCTCAGGCTGGCTTGGACACACCACTGCCCTTCCTAACTCTCCCTCCTTCCTGCTTCGGCCATTCCGACCTTTGGTGTTCTTTGGAACAGTCCCACCATGGAGCCCTTGTCCTTTCTGCGCTCTCTGCCTACGGCTCTTTCACATCTTCCCTGCGTGCCTGCCCCCTTATCGCCATTCAGATCTTAGCCTTCAGGCTACCTCCACAAGGTAACCTTCCCTCCTCCCCACCCTCAGTCACTAGGTCACACAGTACCCTGTTTGTTTTCTTCACTGCACTTAGTGTATGGAATTATGTTTGCTGCTTTACTGTCTCCCTCTACTGGGATTTAGGCTCCTTGGGAACCAGGACTCAATCTTGCTCGTTTCTGGGTTCTGAGCACATAGTAGATGCTCACTGAATGGTTGTTGAGTGAATGAGTTTGTTCAAAGTCATATAGCAAATAAAGAAGAAAGTAGTAAGAGCCCAAACTCTTGAACTCTCTCTGTTAATTTAATCCTTAAGTAGCATATAGAATAGTCCACACCGTGTAGCTGCAGGGAACTATAATGCAAAGAGATCTCCTTGGTGCTGTTGGTGTGAATATACATTGGCGTAACTAGTTTGGAAAACAGTTCTGCATTGCCCTCTAAGATGAAGTTGACCACGTAATTCTGCTTCCAGAAAATAGCCAGGATTCTTCACACATGTGTAGCTGGCAAGATGGGAAAGTGTTCAAACATCATAGTCATAAAAGTAAAAACTTGGAAATAATCCAAATACATATTCATGTGAAAGTGGACTATTATATAGCTGAGAAACCAATGAGCCACCCAATATTCAACAGTATGTTGTTGTTAGGTGCCATCAAGTCGAGTCCGACTCATAGCGACCCTCATAGGGTTTTCAATGGCTGTTTTGGGATTGCCTTGGGAGTGGGTTGCCATGTCCTTCTCCCATTTTGGAGTGCTGGGAATCAAACTTGGGACCTCAGAGACTACAGAGCAGCACTCTACCAACTGAGCTAAATCCCAGCCCCATTCAACAGTATGGATACACCTTGATCAACCACGACAAGAAAAAGAATTCCAAAAGATAAAAAACAGACAGCTCTATATGCTTTTATAATATTAAAAATATGTGGAAAGTTTATTGTATTTTGGGGGCTATTTATTGACTCATAAAACCATATAAAAGGAAAAGCAAGGAAATTATGAATATAGAGTACAGGATGAAGTTACCTGGGGAGCTGGGAGGCAGGGATGGGCCAGGGGGAGACATCTGGTAAGCCATAGGTCATTGTCAAGGTCTTAACCTCTGTTTCAGGTGAAGACTTTGTAGGTGCTTATTGTATTATTAAAAATGAACAGATTAAATAAGTACTAGAATAACTACAAGTGAGCCTTATCTGATGAATCTAACGATGTGCCCCTAAGATCTAATGAAAAAAGACACTGCACAAATATCATGAGAAAGGGAGATAAATGGTGCATTCACAGATAACCTCAGCTAGCACGTGCCCCCTGGCTCTGTACTTTCACATTCATCATCCCTTCGATTACCACAGAAACCCTATGGGGTCGTTATTGCTTCCATGGCAAAGATGAGGACACTGAGGTAAAGGATTTTGCTTGCTTTTTCAAACTTATAAGTCACCCTAGAACAGAAATTATTATAAAGGGTGGTGTGTGTGTGTGTGTGTGTGTGTGTGTGTGTGTAGGAGCAGAGTAACCAACACTTTTAATTTTTTAATTTACAGGGTAAATATGGAACAAACATCACTGGCTGGAGTACCTGGAAATTGTACCTATGTCATGGCAGAAAGGAATTTTCCCAACTTGTATTTTCATAGGTTAGAAGTCATTGATCTTTACATATGTATATATATGAATTGGAAAATTATAGCAATGTGCAGAGTTGCACAGAGGATTGTTAAAATGCATTCTATAGAATTGTAAAGTATACTTACATTTAAAAAATTATATTCAAAATGATATCTTCCAAGCCTGGAGATCACTCTAAATTTTTAAATGGTAAAAATATCTTTACAAGTGTCTGGATCAATGACTATTGTTTCAAGTCTTTTAAGTTGAGGAGGGTTTTATGCTTTTTTGTTTTTGTTTTTGTTTTCTACAGCTACTCAATGTTAATATACTTCTTAAAAATACAATTTCCTTTTATGGTGCCTGTACATGTCCTTTTATATATAAAAAGGAAGGTTTTTATTGTTTGTTTGTCTGTTTGTTTATAGACAGGGTTTCCCTGGGTAGCCCAGGCTTACCTGGAATTCGTGATCCTCCTGCCTCAGCTTTGGAGCTGGGGTAACAGGCATGCACCACCAGTGAATCCAACCATACACTCCCTTCTTCCTTCCTTTTGCAATTAAGGAAAACATCTTTTTTTTTTTTTTTCTTTTTCTTTTTCGGTACTGGAAGTTGAACTGGGGCCTCATGCTTGCATGCTTTGCAAGTGCTGTACCACTGAGCTGAACCCCCAACACATTTTTTTTTTTTACTTTTTGAGACAGAGTCTTGCAAAATTACGAAGACTGCCTCTGGTCTCGAACTTGTGATCCTCCTGCCTCTGCCTCCGAGTCAATGGCATTACAGGCATGCGCCACAGCGCGCAGCTGAAACCTCTTAATTTTCCCACTGTGTGAGAGAACACTAGACTTCCTTTGGTTCAGACTGATGCACCAAACTGTCAGCCTTTCCCTTTCCCACTGTAACTTGGCTTCACAGGTCAAACAGTCCAGAGTCAAACACACACAACAGATTTCCTATGTACCCAGTGCTAGGCCGAGTCCTAACAGAGAAATTTAGTAGCCACCAACCCATATGTCCTTAGATCTGGCTTAGTTGATTTACCAATTCTTGACCCCAAACTGGGTCCTTTGGCCCTTTGAGAATTGCAGAAGTAATAACAAGACTGAGTATTGATTGAGCGGCAAAGGAGACTGTTAATTCTTCACCAGAAATAGGAAGGGGGTTCAACTTCTCCCCTGTTGCAGGTCGTGAGGTTATAGACATGGGGGAAAAGAAATGAGGGGAAGACGTAGACCAATAGAGGACAGCAATAGCTGGGCATGGTGGCACAGGCTGGGGATCCAGCACTCAGGATGGGGGGGGCAGGAAGATCTTGAGTTCTAGGCCAGCAGCCTGGGCTACACAGTGAGTCCCTGTCTCAAAAACAATAAGTTAAATTAAATTAAAAATAAGAAAAAAGGAGAGTAATATCTTTTCTGGGAATCAGGAGAGGTTTTCCAGGAATTTTGATACTATCATCTCCTTTCATTCCTTTTATGGTCCCTTCCTGTGGTCATTGAGACGATTTTCAACTGACATGGTGCTGGAGGATGTCATTTAGCACGTAGGTGGGACTGTAGTGAAGTGAGAGGCTGTCTTCCTCTGGCGGTCACTCTAGCGGCCAGCTTAGCTCCACTCACCTTTAGAGGAACTGCGGGCTGATGGGGTCATCTAGTCCTCAAAAATAAACAAGATTAGGGCAGAGGAGAAATTTAGCAAAGCCCCCAAGGCTGCACAAAAAAGGAGAAGGGAACAGCTGTGGCTGGGGGCAGTGGAGTAGAGCGGAGGAGGATGGGTCAGTGGCAGTGGAGATGCCGTCCAGCGCAGCCCCTGCAGCCTGAGGAACCTCCCTCCCCACTTCCGCTCAGGTGGAGTTGGGCCTTGGCTCCTTCGCAGGAAAGATTTTCAGGATGAGTCAGAGTGAGATGTAGTGAGTGAGTTTACTAAATGGAGATGGCACACACTTCAGATTTGGGGGAGGACAGAGAGATGGTGGCTGGGATTTAGCTCAGTTGGTAAAGTGCAGCTCTGCAGTCTCTGAGGTCCTGGGTTCAATTTCCAGCACTGCAAAAATGAGAAGGATGCGGCAATCCACTCCTGAGGCAATCCCAAAACAATCAGCCATTGAAAACTCTACAACAATGGTTGCTATGAGTCATACACAACTACAGGGCACCTCGCAACAACAACAAGAGAGATGGAGGGATGGAGAAAGAAAGAGGGAAGGAGGGAAAGAGGAAGAGAGAGAGAGAGAGAGGCGAGAGAGAGGAATGGTAGAACACATCCAAGACATGGTTGCAGGCTTAAGAGAGTCACATTTTAATGTGTTAACATTAGCTATATATACAGTTTTGTGGCTTTTGAAGTTCCATTGTTGAGAGGATTTAAGGAACTTTTTAGTAAATGGCATCGTAAGGTGGTTCAGGAGATACATTACACAGGTTTGCAGATCAGAAAGGAGTGCTGATAAGATGCATAGGTCAAAAGGGTCAAAGGAATTACTGGGAAGTCAAAGCATGTTTTGACTGTAAATATGGTCCACAGCCTTGTTTGTGCAATTCTCTGGAAAAGGATGACAGTTCTTGGGCAGGCAATTTGGTCTCAGCCAACCAGATTCTGGGGCTGAGGGGCTTCTTTCCTTGCTGTGTCCTCTAAATTTTCCCTCTTTTCATTCTCCCCCAAAACTGACACTCCCCTCTGTGAGGCCCTTCTCTTCCCTCCCCAACCCACCTCCCACTTCTCTTTCCGTCTGTCCCTCTCCTTCCTCCCATGACCAACGCCACTCCATTCCCCTTTGCTTTCTTTTTAGTCATTCATAGTCTATCAGTACTAAAGTGGTATTAAAAATCATCTAGTTTTGTGCATTTCAGAAAATTTCTAAAAATTCCCCAAGCCTTTTTCCCATAGAAAGCCTCACGGAAAACTCCCCAAGATGTGAAGCTGATAAAGTAGACTAGCTCTGAAAGACGAAATGGGGGCATCATGCTTTACCCACCCAACCTCCAGATGGGTGACACCATCCCCACCCGTAAAGAGTTCCTGAATTCCAAAGTCCTGGGATAACCAGCCTAAGAGAAGCCTCTTATTCGGTAGGTAAGGAAACTGAGGCCAGAGAGCAGCAGCACATGCCTTCAAAATCTTGTGTCCATGGGTTATCGGGGGGACGTGGGGAGCATGGGTAGGCAGTTCCGGAGCATGTGTCCGGAAATCTGGCAGCAAAACCTCAGTCCTTGCCTTCAGCTTATGAAATAGTTTACACCTGCTAGAGAGAGCATAGTATAGAATAGATTTATTAAAGATAGTACACCTTTAAGGAATAATTATAGGGAAAATTGAGGCACCTGAAGAAACTTAGGTAGATCTGCAAAGGAATTTGGAAAACCTGCTTCCCTGGGTGACTCGGCATAAGGTTTCTATTCCCGAGGGAAAGATAAAGATGCCAGAGAGCAGGAGAGCTAAGCAGGCTTTTAGAAGGAAAGGTGCCTGGATAGATAGAGAAGGTGGTGGGCCCAAGAGAAGGGAGAGCTGTGCACGTGGTTGCTAAAAGGAGAAGAGAGCAGAGGAACAGATAGAGAGAGGATGAGGGCAACAGGAGAGAGGGTGGGAGTGTGTCCCTTTAGTTTTAATCAACCTAGGGAACGCCCAGTATGACATCAGTCCTGGGTGCCCAGCTCTGGGCACCTAGTGTGATGTGGGACTAGGGTGCTTGTTTTGTAAATGGCTCAAGGGCTTTGGTAGGGTGTGAGACCCACTTGAAAATGTCCTTCCAATGTCCTCAGGGGGCTTCTTCATCATGGCGGAAAGGCAGCCACTTCCGGACCCCTGTGCCTCCATATTGCCTGTGAATGCCTGAGCTAGCCACCTAAAGCATGAAGAACCCCCTAGAAGTCCAGAGGCTAAAGTCATTCCCAAAGGATTGAAAACTGCCTTCATGCACCAAAGAACACCCAGCCACCAGGACTGGAAATCATCCTTGGAGCCTCCTTCCTGTTCTTAATGCAAGCACTTGACCTTTTCCCTAGGACGGAGAGAAGGAGGAAGAAAAGACACAGAACACACTTCAGAAATGGCAAGTACAGTCAGCTGGGCACCCCCGCAGCCATTTCAGAAGAGCTACTCTAACAAGAAAGTGGCTGGGGCCAGTGGCCTGGAGATCAACAGGGCTCGCGTGAACAAGAGAGCTCCGTGGTCCAGGGTGGACTGTGACATGGCTGGGCGCAGGGACATGACAACTCTGAGTCAGCCCTGTCACCAGGGCGTCCACCCTCCTCCTCCATCCCTGCTGCTGTAAGTGCGACACACTGTCAGAAGAACAGTCAAGCTTCTCTCTTTGTAATGTAATAGTACAGATGTTTATAAAGCCCCTCCTCGCTTTTCAAAGTCAATACAATTAAAGCACAATGCATCTTGATTGCTGGCCCCCTACTCCTATGCAGAACACATGGAAGCCGTCCCAAATAAGACAAGCCTGGCACTGAGCTGAAGTAGCAAGAGAAGTTACACCCTGGGACTTCTGGAAAAGTACCCTGGAGAAGCCAGTTTGCATTGAAGGTGCCAGTTTTTCCACGCTGCCTAAAACTATTTTTATACCATTATTTCCTCCGTCCCACAGTTTGCCTGGAGGCAGGGAGAAAGATAATTCAACCTTTTTGGAGAAACAGAGCTCCAGCAATTCCTTGTCACAAGGCATAGGCATAGGAGGACTCAAAAAGGCAATGTCCCCGTTGTGGTGGCACATACCTGTCATCCCAGCACTTGGGACACTGAAGCAGGAAGAGTGTGAGTTTGAGGCCAGTGTCGGCTTCATAGCGAGACTGTCTCAAAAAATAAAACGAAGCAAAGCAATCAGGATCAACTGTCTTGAAGATATCCTCTGTGTTATAACAATGGCAGTAGGTAGTTGGTCAAATGTTAAAAGTTCAAATCTTGGCTCTGCCGTTTACTAGTCATGTAATCTTGGACAAGATACCTGACCTCTGTCTGCTTCAAGGCCTTCATCTGTAAAGTGGCTGATAATATGGCAGTAACTTCTTCATTGTCTTATCAAGGAGTTAAATGAGCTACATGGGTAAGATTCATTCGCATCTATAGTTATGAAAGTTGGACATTGAATAAGGGAAAAAGAAGAATTGATGCTTTTGAATTATGGTACTGGAGACAAATATTGACTATACCGTGAACTGCCAAAAGAATCAATAGATCTGTCCTAGAAAAAGTGCAACCAGGGTGCTCCTTGGAAGCAAGGATGGCTACTGTGTCTTACATATTTTGGACATGTTGTCAGGAGGGACCCATGGCTGGAGAAGGACATCATATTTTGGAGAGTGGCAGTCAAGGAAACAAAGGAAGACCTGTAAGAAGATGGATTGACACAGTGACTGCAACAACGGGCTTAAACATAAGTGAGATTGTGTGCCTGGCACAGAGTAGGCGAGTGTTTCATTGTATTGTTCATAGGGTTGCTATGAGTCAGACCACTTGAGGGCACCTAACAACAACAACAACACTTGTAAGATGCTAAGAACAGCTCCAGTACACAGTAAGTGCTAAATAAATTTGTGAGTGCTTTGTGGTTCACAAAGTGCTTCCACACATTATTTTCTCTTGACTAGGATCCAGATCACTTGACTCCAAGCCCAGAATTTTGGAAACAATTCTGAATGTTGAGTACCGTCCAGTATGCTTCACTGAACTCAGCCCCGGGGAGGCCAGTCTACCAGCATGGGTTTGCTAGCCTACTCCTGTCTTTTTTGCTCCATGCCCTGGAAAAGCATGCTGTGAGGTCTTTGGGCATCTTTTCTGCTCTGGAAGAAGGATGAACTGTCCCTTCCAGGAAGTGTGAACTGTGTGCCTCATCCTTTACAGCAGCAGGTAGAAAAATGCACCTTGTCACGGAAGCTCCAGCTGTCTTATCTCCCCACTTCCAAATGCCACAGAACATTTTGGTAGTAACTTACCATGGTTTTGAAGAAAACCATGAAGGTGTGTGTGTGATGGGGAATTAAGCTGTGTTATTTCCCCTGGTCAAAACTTTGGATGCCTTATGAAGCAGCATCAAACACCTTTTCTCCACGAGTGCTGGTCATCGTCCCTCCTCCATATCCCAAGTGCGGAAAGGATAACGGGGTGAAGTTTCTGGACAATCCAGTATGTGCGATGCTAGGTGACCATGACCCATGCAGGTGAGACAAGAGGGCTGCTGGAAGAGAAGTAACTTGTCCAAAGCATCAGGGTGGGTAAAAGCTCTAGCTTTTCCCTTATAAGCCCTATGATCATCCTCTGCTTCCCGGAGGTGAGTTTTCCCATCTATAAAACTGCAATGCACCCCACAGGGCATTGTAAAGATGACAATGAGTTAATTCATCCATTATGCTTAGTGCAATGATTGGCACATATATGAACCCAGTAAACGTTAGGCTTTGTTATTATCATTGCCCCCAAAAGAGGGTCAGCTAGGGGTTTAGGCTGTAGCTCTTTCATTACACCAACTGAGGGGCTGTCCCTGAATGAAGACAATGACTTCATCTCCAAATGAAAAAGCCAAGTTCCTGGTGTGGGGCATGGGGCATGGGGAGGCATGACTTCCACCTTTTTTAAGGTGGCAGTCCTTTGGTGCCACCTGTGACGCAGCTCCCTAAAGGTTCCCGTGCAGCAGGGATCTGATCTGTTGTTGAATCTTTGCAGTGACAGGACACCCACTCTCGGGAAAATTAGCCCATTCCCTTTTGAACTCCTGTAATTAGAAAGTGTCCTTTTTCTGTTCCTTCTCCTTCTAGCTCCTAGCCCTTCCTTCCTCTCTGCCTCCTTCCTCCTTTCTTCTTCCTCTCTCTTTCTCTCTTCCATCCTGTCCTTTCCTCTCCCATGCCCTGCCATTTCCAAGAGCCCGAGGTCCCACTTTTTCCAGAAGTCACTAATCACAATCTTGGAGAGCAGGATGGGTCTTAATGTGGCCGGTTGGCTGATGGGAACTCGGCCTTGAGTAGTCCTAACAACCTTCTAGGTTTTGCAGGAGGTTTTGGAAGCAAAACCTTTCCCCTGGGCCTCATGACTTGGCCTTCTCGGCCATGAATGTCCCCTATCAGTGCACAGGATTTCCATTATTAACTCCACCAGAGAACCAAATGAAACCCGACACGGGTTGCTCTGGAGTCTTGAGGCCCAGCTGGGCTGATATGCAAGGCAAGTAGAGGGCTGGGGCCCAGGGAACCGCAGCAAACACCGTGGACGGGGACCTTCCGTGGGTGCGGAGCCTCTGCCAGGAAGCCATCGGACTCCAGCTGGCATCCAGCCACGGGCCACTTCGGCGATCGCTGCCGCTTTAAGAGAGGGGCGGGGCCCCGGGGCAGGCGGGGCGGGGCCGGCCTCCGAGGCTCCTTTTTCCTTTTTGATCCATTCAAAAATTACTCATTGCAAATTCCCGGACTGCGCGGGCAGGAGGACGCAGGGGGCGGAGGACCCGAGGCCGCTGCAGGCGCCGCGAGGGGCGCCCCTGGCCAGTCCCTGGGAAGCTGCCCGCAGGCGCGCGGCCCCGGGGGGCCTCGCCAGGAAGCACCGGCGCCGCCACCCGGGGCTCCTCGCCCGCCCGGCGATGGCCGGCCGCTGAGCCCGGCTCGGCTCGGCCGCCCCGGCGCGCTCGGCATGGCCGCGAGGGAGGAGCTGTACGGCCGAGGGACCCCGCGCAGGACGCGGCAGCCGCGGCCCGGCACCATCAAGCATGGCTCGGCGCTCGACGTGCTGCTCTCCATGGGTTTCCCCCGCGCCCGCGCGTAAGTGGCCCCGGCCCCGCGCCTTCCCCACCGCGCGCCGCCCTCGGCTTCGCTCCGGCTCGCCTTCCGCGCCCACTGCCCAGCCGCGCGCTCCCCGCCGCCCGCGCCCCTGTGCGGGGCGGGACGGGCACGCGCGGGTGGCCGCACTCACGCCTAGCCGGGCGCGGGAGCGCCGGGTTCGAGTCCCGGGACCCACGCGCGTGGAGCGCCGCGCATCTCCCGCGCGCTCCCCAGGTCTCCGGCACCGGGGCCCCTCCGAGGACTGGGACACCTTGTTCACCCGGGATGCTGGGGCTGGCTGGGGGATCCTCCAGGGCGGGAAGGGGGAGAGGGCCTGCGGGGCCCGGAGGCCGGCGCTCCCGCCGCGGCGCTTTCCAGCTCCGGATGTCGCTCTCTGGGTCGGTCTCCCTCCGGGGCAGGAGGAGCGGGAGCGTGGGTGCTGCTGCGTGCTCATTGATAGGGAGAATGGGTTGAGGAGGAGAAGCGATTCTCCAGGGGACCAGGGTTCTCATCAGTGGTGACGGCAGCGCAGAAATCTGTGGGTGCCTGGAATTAAGGAGGGGGAGCTGTTCTCTTTCCGCCTCCTTTTCCTGGAGGGTGGGTTGGGGAAGGGCGGAGAGGGCGCAGGTGGCTGCCCGAGCAGCCTGCTGGGAGGAGGCCCGGCTGCCAGCGCGGGGCAGCGTTCTCTGAAGCCGGTGGACTCACATCTGAGGAGTCCGATCCCTGCCAGGGAGGAAGCCAGGGCCCAGGGGCCAGGCGCTTCTCCTCTGGATAATCCCTGGCGTGCACATTTCTTAGGTGGGGACCCGAGGCCCTGGGATGCTGGGGCAGGTGTGTGTGTGCTGCTTTACATCTTTCAGTGACATCACCTGGACTGGAGAGTTGGGAGAACTTTATTAGAAAGGGCTGAGTAAATGGAAGTTCTTTCTTTCTTCCCCAGGTGATAACTAGGCACCCTTCTCCTTGCAGCTGGATGAGCCTTGCTTATTCTTTACTAATTTGGCTGTCACCTCTTAATTAAAACAAACTCTTGAATTTATTATCCCTCCCCCCCCCCCCCCCCGCCGGCCTGCTAGGACAGGATGGAGTGATGTTGGCCACAATTTTGTGCAAAGCCAAAAAGTGGACCAGAGGTTTCTGCTTCCAAGAAAAGGCCTTCAGTTCTGGACGCCAGAATTACAGGGGGAAAGATGTGGTGGGCTGTGTCAGGGTGGGTGCTGCACGGTGGGTCCTTTGTAAGGATGACGGTGTGCACAGCTCTTCCTAAAAGGTGGAGCTAGGATCCAGACGCGCTGCGGAATTAGCACAGTCGCAGACATCTGCCTGTTCTGAAATGACGCCAATATTAAGGACCTAAATTGCTTAATTGAGGAAAGAAAAACATAACTGGACTCCTTAGACTGCGGTATTTGCTATTCAATGGTCTTTAAGGGAATAGTTTTTTCCTGCACTGGGTCCAGGGGGCCTTGCCCAGGTCCTGACAGATTAGCCTGGTGATCTAATTTTGGCTTGCTTAATTCCTGAGGTCTCATAATAGCTAGCATCTATTGAGTAGTTACTATTTACTCTTCTAAGAACTTTATTGTCTATTTCATAATCCTAGCAACCTAGTGGGAAGATACTATATGCCTGTTTTATGACTTAGGAAACTGAGGTTCAGAGTGGTTAAATTACTCGCTTAAGGTCACAGTAGTAAGCAGTGGAGCCGGATTTCAGTCCCAGGCTTTGTCTAGGCTTCACGTCTAGGGCCAGGATGTACGTGATTCTAAGTGGGTAAGACAGCAGTGCCTGGCACATGTGAGCCGTCATTAAGGGCTGTTTATTATATTAGTTCCCCCTGGCTGCTATAACCAATGCTTACAGACTGAGTGGCTTGAATCGACAGAAATGTATTCTCTCACGCTCGAAGAGACCAGAAGTGCAAAGTCAGTATCTCTGGGCTGAAACCAGGGTGTCAGCCAGGATAGGTTCCCTCTGGAGGCCCAAGGGGAGAACCCAGTCCGTACCGTTGCTGGTGGCTACCAGCATTCTTTGGCTTGTGGCCACCTCATTCCAATCTCTGCCCTTATCAGCATATTGTCTTCTCTTTGTGCCAGATCTTCTGCAAGTGTTTTAGAAAGATAATCTAGTAATTCATTAACTGATACATAAAAACACAAAACTTATACATATTAATGGGGGTAATGTGTGATGTTGTAATACATATATACATTGTATAATGTTTACATTAGGTTAAACATATCTCCTCAAACATTTACCATTTCTTTTTTCTTTTCTTTCCTTCCTTCCTTTTTTCTTTCATTTCCTTTCCTTCCTTCTTTCCTCCCTCCCTCCCTCCCTCCCTTCCTTCCTTCCTTCGTTCCTTGAGATAAGGTCTCATGATATAGCCCAGGTTGGCCTTGGACTCAAAATCCTTCTGTCTCAGCCTCCCCAACTATTGGGATTACAGGTATGCACCACTATGCCTCAGTTATTTATCATTTTACGGTAAAAGTTTTCAAAATCCTTTCTTCTAGCCTTTTGAAATATACAGTACATTATTGTTATCTGTAGTCACTTTGCTGTGCAAAGCTCCTGTGATCACTCTTCCTCCATCCCTTCCTCCTCCCTGCTTCCCCAGCCTTTGGTAATTACCATTTTACTCTCAACTTCTATGAGATCAATGTTTTTAGATTTCACATGAGAGAGATTATGTGGTACTTGTCTTTCTGTGCCTTATTTCACTTAATACAATGATCTTCATTTCCATCCATGTTGTCACAAATGACAGGATTTTTTCTTTTTTCATGGCTGAGTAGTATTCTGTTGTGTTTAAGTGGATATGGATGACTGCATTTAGGGCCCACTTGGATAATCCAGTATAAGATCCTCATCTCAAGATACTTAACTTTAATCATATCTGCAAAGCCATTTCTTTATTATGTAAGGTAGCATCCCCAGATTCTAGAGATTAGGACGTGGATGTCACTTGGGGAGTTATTATTTAGCCTGTCATAGCTACTATTATTATTTCTAGTGCTGTCTTTATTTACCAAGGGATAACAGAGGAGATCTGGTGAGAGAGAGGCTGGGTTTTCCACTCTGGCTTTCTTAAATTTTGCTAAGAAGGGCATGGGGCTCTTGTAATCACCTGATCTAGTTCAGCTCCATAAGCGCCCATGAATCTTCCCTACCTCAATCCAAAAGGCCAACGTGGTCAACATTCCCCTTAACCCCTTAACTCAGGTCAGTAGGAAGGCAGCCCATCCAAGATTGCAGGAAGCAGGATTTTCACTTATCTTCGCGAACTGAGAAAAAAGACATCAAGGGCATCAGGCTTAGCTGATGAGAAACTTCTTTCTTGAATCTTAAGTCTGGAGGGAGGAGCAAGATGAAAACTCAAAGCAGAAAAGAGCAGTGATGTCTCGGGGGTCTCAAGCTTGGCGTTTTGGGGAGAGTGGCAGCAGCCAGGGCTTGCTGGTCTGAGTTCCCCTGGGGCTGTAACTGGGTTTGGTTTCGAGTGGCAGCCGCCAGGGCCGCTTTGGCTGGGCTTTGGGTGGCTGCAGAGAGGACAGGCCGGGAGGCCCAGGTGCCATCGGACCTGTGCTCTGTGCTGCTGCAGTCTGGAAAAGTCACCCCCCGCCACCACCCACAGGGCCCTCCCAGGGGAATAGGCCTAATGAGCTTTTGCTTGGTAAGTGCTCCATAGAACTGAAAGCACCAAAGCACCCAAGTGCAGAGCTGAGCCCCAGCAGGCTAACCTCTAGCTCATTATTCCCTCCCCTGGATCTGAGCTCCTGTTTTTGCATCCTGTACAAACTCCAGTCCCACCTAGACACTGCTATGGAAAGATCAGGACATGGAGGATGCCCTGGAAGTGTCAATTCATAGGATGTACCTGCAGAGAAAGGGGAGGGGGAGGGGGAGAGGGCGAGAGAAAGTATGAGGTGAGGTGGAGGTAGGGACACGGGAAGGAAACTTTGAAGGGGCCCATGTGGCCTCTGCCTTCCCTTTTCTTTCTGTGCTCATTAGCACTGCCGTATTCCAAAAGTTCCAAAAATAGAAGTCGTAGCTTCCTCCAGGTCAGTGAGGTTGTTCAGAAGGCAAAGGCAGAGTGTGTGCCTGGAGCAAAGGCCCCAGGAAGAGCAGGCCTGGCACACTCGGTCAGGTGGGAGCCGGGCTGAGCATGAGGCCTGAGCAGACAGGACAGGAACTCTGATGATGTTGGTAGGTTCTGTCCAGTTGTGTCGGACTCACAGCAACCCTCATAGGGTGTTCAATGGCTCATTGTTTGGGGATTGCCTCGGGAGTGGAATGCCAGGTCCTTCTCCTATTTTTGCGGTGTGGGGAATCGAACTCAGGACCTCAGAAACTAGAGTGGAGCTCTACCAACTGAGCTAAATCCCAGCCCCCTTGGAACTCTGATAAGAGTTCTTATTGTGCACAGCCTGACCTCACTCCAGAGCACCAGCGTCTCCCTGCTGCCCTCTGCGGCTTCTTTGGGATCAGAAGCCTGGGGGGTCACATGTCAGCCTTGGAGCAAGTCACCAAATACCTGAATCTGAGGGGTTGCTGGTACAACCTCACCTGTTTTGTAGTTTTCTTTTTTGAGGCTGCCTGTGGCTGGAACTTTGTCTACAGCAAATGGCTGGCCTATGTTTCTAATGATTGAGAGGTGATCATAATCTTGGCATCTGGTGATGGGGTTCAGTGTTTCAGAGTGCTTGCCTGGCATGCCTGAGGCCTTCGGTTCTTTCTCTAGCATAGCAAAATTATCATCATTGTCTTTTTGTGTGTGTGTGTGTGGTACTAGGGGTTGAACCCAGGGCCTCGCGCTTGCATGCTCTGCAAGGGCTGGACCACTGAGCTGCACCCCCAGCCCACTTTTTAACTTTTTGAGATGGGTTCTCGCTAAGTTACACAGACTGCTTCCTGTCTCAAACTTGCGATCCTCCTGCCTCCACCTCCCGAGCCACTGGAATTACAGGCATGCACCACCACCATGCACGCCGGCTGTCGTCTTTGTCTTTTTGGGAAAGGGCTTGGCAGGGTCAGAGCTACCAAGTTCTAGTCCAGCTTCTGGCTGATATTGAAAGCTTTTAGGTTTTCCATTGAACTCCTTTTCCTCCATGTCCTGATGGGCTTCTGTGCCTGGCAGTACCCTTCCTGTTAACTGAGGAGGCTTTGCGAAGAGGGCATGGGGTAGTGGATAAGAAAGGATGTGGGGAAAAAAAATCCAGATACTCTTAGGGTGTTACTATGCTGTACTAGAAGTGAAGCTAGGAGGTGAGGTGGTCGTGGAGGTAGCCGAGGAGGATGGATGCGTGCCACTGGATGTTTTTTTCCAACTGAGTATATATGAATAATGTCTAGCTAAAGACCAGGATGGTGGCAGGAGGAAAGTGCTGGAATAGGCGCCTTTGACTTGGCTTTGGACAGTAAGCTGTGTTAGCCATGCCTCACTGCCCAGAGATAAAGGCAGCTCAAAGCCAGCTCGGCGAGCAGTTGAGAAGCAACTCGCCAGCCATTAAAGTATCTGGTTTCCTCGGCTTTCTCCAGCTTACCTGTTGGTAGACAGTGGATCCTCTGAAAGCTCCCGGGCTACTTAGTCTGCTTCAAATGTTGCTGGCTCTGGCCTGGGGGGCTGTAGCTGCTTTGCGGGGGGCCTGGGATAGAAAGGGAAGATCAACTGGGGTCCACCTGGAGCTGCAGGACTCTGATAGGTGGGCAGGGCAAGGAAGTTTCTAGTCTACCCACGCGACACTCCATTACATTTGTGTGTTATTGTGCAGTTTCAGATTGCTCTCAGATGCATTCAATGTCCCTCTTGATCAACGCAGCAGTCCTGCAAGGAGACTTGAGGCTCAGAGCGCTCAGGGACTTGCCCACAGACATGCAGGTGACACTTAGGACCCTGTTACCAGAAGAGCCTCGGGCTAAAACTACAAGTCTGGTGAACTGTCTAGGCACTCGGAGATCCTAGATTAAATCAAAAGACCTTGGCATGCCTTCTTTTGAAGTTTATGGAGGTATAACTTACGTACAATAAATTTATTTAAAGATCCATGCGGGCTGGGATTTAACTCAGTTGGTAGAGCGCTGCGCTGCAGTCTCTGAGGTCCCGAGTTCAATTCCCAGCACCGCAAAACTGGGAGAAGGACCTGGCAACCCACTCCCAAGGCAATCCCGAAACCCTATGAGGGTCGCTATGAGTCGGATAGCGACTCGACAGTACCTAACAACAACAACAGAGATCCATGCAGTTGGGCAAATGAAGGTAGCTGTGTGATCACCCCAATAAGACATGGTACATCCATGGCCCTGAAAAGCCTTCTCATGTCCCTTTGCAGTCAGGCCCCTCTGCACCCTTAGTCCTGTGCAACTTCCATCTGCTTTCTGCCACCATAGATTAGTTGACATTTTTAGACTTGCGTATAAGCAGCGTCATAGTCCCTGGCTTCTTTTCTTCAGCGTAATATTTTTGATCCATATCCTGCGTGTATGAGTGGTTTCTCTCTTTTGATTGACCTTGAAATGTGTTTGAATGCGCTGGTAGCATAATTATAAGCCCTTGCACACAGCTTCCATGACAATTTCCTCTATGTCCTAATTTCTAATAATATCTTGGGTTTTTAGACCACTTTCAAGATGACAAAGCGAATTCACATACGTAATCGTCATCGAGTCTCAGGAGCTGATAATTGGATGAGAAAGCTAAGGTTCAGCTGCTTCAGTGTTGTAGAGATTGAGTCTCAGGGCTCTGTCCTGTGTTTTTGGTCACCACCCTATCCCCGGCTCTCAGCAGCTTCAAACTTCAGCTGCCCATGGATAGTAATTCTGTCTTTCCAGAGAGATAGCAAACCTAGGGAGCCCCAGGTCTCCCACCACACCACTGTATCTGATGCAGCTTTGCTCGGTGACACTGTCGGTACCTCCCATATCCCAGCAGGCATCGTGTGCAGGTTTGTCCTCTATAGGAACATCCGGGAAGTGAAGAGACTCCATCTCTTTCTGCCCCATCTCTCCTGCCTCGATGCACGCAAGTCTGAACTTGCGCCGCTGTGCAGACAGCCTGGGTTGGAATCCTAGCTCTACCCTTTCCCAGCCTGGGGAGCTTGAGCAAGTTGCTAAACACACCAAGCCACAGTTTCCTCATCTGTCCTTTTTTTTTTCTTTCTTTCTTTCTTTTTTTTTTTTTTTTTTGAGGCAGAATCCTGCTGTTTTAACCTGGCTGATGTTGAACCCTTGGGCTCAAGTGATCCTCCTGCCTCGGCCTCCCAAGCAGCTGGGATTATAGATGTGCATTGCTGTGCCCAGCTCTGTCCATAAAAGTCTGCATAACAGTGCTTATCAAAGGATTGGGGTGAGGCTTACAGGGGCCAGGCCATGCAACCCATTGGAGAGTGCCTGGCATCCTATCCCGCAACCCTCAGAATGCCACGTCAAGTGACCACGTTATTCCACATGGCTCCCTTTGCTGCCTGGCTCTCATTTGCCCCCCCCCTCCCGCCCTCCTGCCCCCTTTATATTTCCTTGCACTTCTCTGAGCTGGCCACACAGTAGTGAGGTGGGCAGAGACCAGCCAATGCTTTCTCCCTCAGTACTGCGGTCATTCTGCTCCTGTGAGCCTGGCTTTCCAGTGGACCCTGAGGGGTGCCAGGACAAGTCGAAGCAGCAGCCAAAGAGCAGAGCCAACACCGCCCAAGCCGCTGACTATACTAAATAGCTAAGCTTAGGATTTTAGGGATTCAGAGGGGTACCATGTGGCTGTATTCTGATTACTCTCAAATGGAATTAGAAGGGAGAGAGAGTGAGAATGGGGGGGGGGCTAGAGAGAGAGAGGAGATATGCATGCACTCAAGAGTAGATCCCCTCTGCACTCTGACAGGCACAGCCCCAAGCAGGATGCAGTCAGTGTGGAGAGAGCAATGCTGTGGTCTTTGTGGGGACTGGAAACTCGTGTCTTTTCACCAGAGGATTCTCCCGGGGGCCACTGGGTGTTGGCCCAGAGACTTCATGGAGAACCTCTGCTGCTTCTCTCTTCCCTGGAGGCTCCATGGGTAGGGGAGACCATGGCTAGTGTTCTCTGCGCCTTCCGCCAGGGGCTCAGGGTACGTGTGGGGCGATCCTGTTTCTCGATCCTTCCTCCTGATGTCCCTCCTCTCCTGCTGACTTTAAGTCAAGCTCTTTGCCTCCTACTATTGATGAGGGTGATGTGCACGGTGAAGGGTCCCTGGTGAACATCCAGAAAGTGTCTGAGCTCTCAGTGTGTGTGTGGCATCCTACTAAATTCTGTGAAGTCCTCAAGACGAAATGATCCATGTCAGGTTGCCCCACTTGGCACTCTGAAGGCAGCCAATTGCTCTAGCTGTTTGCGGAGCTTCCCCAGCGCCCCTCCAAGTAGCAGGTGTATATTTTCTTATTGTTGTTGTTAGGTGCTGTCCAGTCGGTATCCAACTCATAGCGACCATAAGTACAACAGGCGAAACACTATTGCCAGTGCTTCTCCACTGTTCATAGAGTTTTCAACGGCAAATTGTTTTTTGGGAGTGGTTTGCCAGGTCCGTCTCCAAAGCCTACAGCACCTGGTGTTCCCCGGCGGTCTCCCATCCAAGTACTAACCAGGCCCGACCCTGCTTAGCTTCTAAGATCTGACAGGATCTGATGCCACAGGGCTACGGCTGCAGGTGTATGTTTCCCAGGCCTGTGCAAATGAAGTGTTACAGAATGTCCAGAGGCTCTGGACTCTGTCACACCCCACAGGTAGCCGGGGGTAACACAATGAAAGCAAGGTAGGTCTGCCTTCTGTTCAGACCGGGCTATGTGCCCTCACTCCATTGTCTGCCTGGACTCACAGACATCTTTTTCCTTCCTGGGCCTCAGTGGATCCTATTGTAAAAGAATTTGAAGTGTCACTCAGGTGACTTCAGGGTGGCACAGACAGGTGTTTTTGAACGCCAGGATGTTTCCAGGGCTTTGTGGGTGCTTTTCTGTTATAGAGCATTTGGCCCTGCTCCCTTTGTTTCTGTTTTGTTTGCTACCCTGCTCTGTTGTCAAATTCTTCTCTTCTTCCTTTCAAGAAAACTCTTCAGGACTGTTGATATTCCAGAGAGTAAATAAATGGCAAGGAAGAAAGATCTGAGGCAATTACAGCGGTGGGGAGTCGCCTAACGAGTATGCATTAGAATAATTTTCAAATTGGTACATTATGTGTGCTTTTGCTTCCTTTCAAAATACAACGGAAGTGCTGGTTAAATAAGAGAGGAGGCTGTGCCTTGAGCCCAGTACCTGGGGTAAATAAATTGCTCGCGGACACCTTCTTAATTAAAGAGACATCTTCCCTTCTGTGCAGTCCCCAGCTGTGTGTGTGTGACAGCTCCGCTCGTGTTCCCTGGGCTCTGTGGAGGAATAAACATTCTTGTACGGAAAGCAACGGTGGCAGTGAACTCCACCAGGACCGGGGCTGTTCCCACACAGAGTGGGAAGGTGGCTGGAACGCCAGCATTGCAGCTCACGGGTGTCTGCAGAATGCCCCAGGGAAGCTGGCAGCGCAGGCGGCCGGAGGCAACCGCAGCCTTCCCGTTCCTACAGGTTTGGTTGGAGGAATCTTCTCTTTGATTCAATCCTGCTGCCTTGCTGACCAGGCCCCATTCCAAAATATTTACTGAGAGCATCCGCTCTCCAAACCTTAATTCTTTTATACTTATGTTATCTCATTTTTTAATTTTGAGACAGGGTCTCGCTAAGTTGTGCAGGCTGCCTCTGGCCTCGAACTCATGATCCTCCGGCCTCATCCTCCGATGTCGCTGGGATTACAGGCATGCACTGCTGTGCCTGGCTGACATGTTTATTCTTTTACCCTGGGTGGGAAGCACGTATAGAGCAGAAAAGAAATCCGCCTCCATGGCTGCTTTTGTGTCCATTTAACCAAAGATCCATGCAAGACCTTGCAGTCACTGGAGTTGCCGACCAGTGGCATCTGCAGGCTCGTTTCTTGTTTTTTTTTTTTCCTCCTTTTTTTTGGTACTTGTGGGTTGAACCCAGGGCCTCACATATACTTTGCAAGTGCTCTACCATGGGGCTACACCCCCAGCCCATTTAAAATTTTTTATTTTGAGTTAGGGTCTTGCTCAGTTATACAGGCTGCCTCTAGCTTTGAACTCCTCATCCTCTTGGCTTGTCTCCTGAGTCACTGGGAATACAGGTGCACTACTGTACCTGGCTCCAGGCTCCTTTCTTAATCAGCCTCTCCTTCAATTACTCACCTGCCCATCCTTTCTCCTCTTTTTGCCTAATCAGATTTTACCATCTTGGAGAACTCCTCCTTCGCTTCCCTTCTCTTCCTCCTTCCTCCCTTTTCTCTTTTTCTCTCTTCTCCTCTGATTTCCCTTAGTGTGAAACAAGCCTTAGTGTGAAACAAGCAAGGCAAAGGAATTATCTCCATATTACCTGCAAGGAGGCAGAGGGAGCTGCCCAAGCCTCCAGCCACTTTCTCCCTGAGATATTCCCTGTGTTGTTGTTGTTAGAGGCCATCAAATTGGGTCTGACTCATAATGACTCAGTGTACAAAAGAACAAAACACTCCCTGACACTGTGCCATACCTGGCACTATATCAGTTCTTCTCTGCTATTCATAGGCTTTTCAATGGCTAATTGTTTCAGAAGTTGGCTGCTGGGTCCTTCACTCATTTTTGCAGTGCTGGGAATTGAATCCTGGGCTTCAGAATGCACAGAGCATCACTCTACCAACTGAGCTAAACGGAAGGCAGAAAATGATGATCACATGTGATAAACGCAATGCAGGGAATACAAGATATGTGTGAGGGGGAGAGGAAGGAGAGACAACTGGACAGGGCATGTTGGATTAAATTTGAAGTGCAAATACAGCAGGAGAAATACTTTAGTTTGAGAGAATGGGGTGTTAGAAGGCCAGTGGATATAGTTCAAATGATTTAATGTCATGAGTTGAGTATCCCTAATCCAAGAATCCTAAATCTGAAACGGTCCAAAATATGAAACTCTGAGCACCAGCATCGTGCCACAGGTGGAAAATTGTACATCTGACCTCATCTGACAGGTCATAGTCAAAGCACAGACACACTAAAAAATACCATGTAAAATTACCTTCCGGCTATGTGTATAAGGTATATGGGAAACGTTAGTGAATTTCATGTTTAGACTTGGACTCCGCCCTAAGATATCTCATTATGTACATGCAATTATTCCAAAATGTACACAGCTCCAAAATCTAAGACACTTTGGTCCCAAGCATTTTGGATAAAGGCATACAAAGGTTTAGACACTGCTGGAGAAAACCTCCCGAGATAGAGACGCAGAAACACATAACTATGATTGTGAGTAGCTCTTAGCCCATACATTACCCTCTTTTGCACATAAAATAAGACCCTCAGATGAAGACACTTTTTCAAGATCCAGCAGCTTGTCTGTGACAGAGCCAAAGCCTAAGCTTGCCAATCACCTGTCTGGACCACAGTTTCTTTACTCCACATCACACGACTTCCCAGAGTTGAGCTCTAAAGCATTGATTTCTACCGAGGTTAGGCTCCGTTTCCTGGAGGCCTGGCCTGATCTAGTGCCTGGATTAGCCCTTTCCTGTTGTTTCTGTCTTTTCCTTTTGCTTCTGTCCTGCTGCTGGCCCTCTGCGTGCATCTCAGCCCATGGAGGACAAAGCTCACTGGTCCTGAGGTCCCTAGGAATGGTTCCCCTGGAGGAGGAGAGCAGGATGGCTGGATGGGGAGCACCCACTCCACTCTAATGAGAGTGGTGGGGGGGATTGTGGAGGGAGATCCGTAGTTGTGTCACTCACCTATGCAGGTAAGAACAAGTCATATTCTCCTAGGGGGGAAAGAAAATTGGCTTTGGAGACAAAAGACTATGTTCAAGTCTTGGCTTTGTCACTTTCTGAGGATGTGGTTTTGAGCGATTTATTTCTGTGGGTTGGATGAATCAAAATGGGGCATGGATATAAAAGAAAACAAAATCGTACAAAGCCGTACACCTGCAGAGTGATGCTATTGTTTGTAATCAGCAGTTGAGGGCTGGTACTCTGGCGCTCTCCCAGAGAGCCCAGGAGCTGTGCTACAGTACTTGGTTTTGGGTTATCCTTGGTGGTGCTCACCAAAGCTCCACTGTTTTAGAGGCCAATCTGTCATGGTGAGGACATGGGGAGTCGCTTGAGAAACTAGTTCCACCAAAATGAATACTTCCCTCTGGAGGCTTAAATTTTCACTTCCTATATTTTGGGAAGTAGGGACATGAGTCATAAGGAGTTAGCAGGAGGCTTTTATGAAACATGCGCAGCTTCATGAAATACTGTCCACATGTAATAGTTTCCAATTGCTGCTGTAACAAATAACCACACATTCCGTGGCATGAAACAATACAAATTTATTCTCTTACAGTTTGGAGGCCAGAAGTCTAAAATGAGTCTTACAGGCTAACATCCATGTGTGCATAGAGTAGCGTGAACAGGCTAACATCAACATGTCTATAGAGGGGCATTCTGTCTGGATGCTCCAGGAGAGACTCTTGTTTCCTTGACTTTTCCAGCTTCTGGAGTCCATCTGCCTTGCATTCCTTGGCTAGTGGCCCCTTCCTCCACTCTCAAGGCACATTGCTCTGACCTCGATTCTATTGTCTTATCTCCTCTCTGACTTTCCTGCCTCAGTCTGTCCCTTATAAGGACCCAAGGTTTGTACCTCCCAGCTTCAGAACCTTAGCTTAACCACACATACAGTCCCTTCTGTCACAGAAAGCAATGTAGTCACAGGTTGTAGGGATTAGCACATGGACAGCTTCCGCAGTTTATTATTCTGCCAACCATCTCAGGTGTGTGCACTCAGTGTGCATTTCTCCTTAGCCCCTACCCTTCTCACAGAGGACAGCCTCGTTTTCCTTTCCCATTGCCAACTCCTCATTTATTTTCTCATCACCCTTACCATTCCCAACCCAAGCACCCAATATTTGCAGCTAATCTTTACTGAACACCTACTGTGTGCTAGATAATTTGTGTGTGTGTGTGTGTGTGTGTGTGTGTGTGTATGTGTGTGTGTGTGTGTGTGTGGTACTGGGGAGTTGAACCTAGGGCCTTATGCATGTTTTTGCAAGCACTCTACCACTGAACCACACTGGAGAGTCTCTTATTTTTTATTTTGAGACAGGGTCTCTCTAAGTTATATAGACTGCCTCTGATCTCAAACTTGCAATCCTCCTGCCTCTGCCCTCTGAGTCACTGGGATTACAGGAGCGTGCCAGCACACCCAGCTTGACTATGTTAAACACTTTTTATGGGTATCCTTTTGTGTGTTTCTGATAACAACTCTGTGACTCTGGAACAATTATTGTCCCCATTGTACAGATGAGAAAACTGAACTTCGGGGTTGTTTTGTGGGTTTTTTTGTTTTGTATTGTTTTTGTAGTGCTTGGGGATTGAGCCCAGGGTCTCATGCAGAGTAGGCAAGTGTTGCACCACTGAGGTGCACCCCAACCTCCTTTTTATTTTTTATTTTGGGACAGGGTCTCGCTGGGTTGCACACGCTGCCTCTGGCCTTGAGACTCATGATCCTCCTGCCTCAGCCTCCTGAGTCTCTGGGATTACAGGTGTGCCACGGCACCTGGCTACCGCAGAGATGTTAACTTGCCCGAGATGATGCAGCTCGTAAGGGGTAGAACCAAGATGCAGACCCCAGGCAGTCTGACCCTGGAGTTGGAGTTTTTCACCGGCGCCCACAGTGTTAACATGTGGCTGGTGTTTCGTGAGCCTGGATGAACAGCAGAAGGCAGGAACCTTGAGGTCCAAGAGCTGATACGATGTCCCTAGATGACAAAGAACCGGGGTGGCTTTTGTCTGCCCTTTTGTCTGCCCCTTTGGCCTCTGGGCCCCGCTGACTGCAGTGCAGTTGGTGGCCTCGTGATGTGGTGATGTGGTCTGGAGTCACAGCCATGGCGTTCCCCAGTTTGGAAGTGTGTGTGTGTGTGTGTGTGTGTGTGTGTGAGCGCATGTGTATAGGCACCACCCATCTCAGCTCCTAACTGGGAGGACAGGCACAGTTGTCCTTGGGAGTCCCAAACCCCGGTCTCTGCCAGTTACCCATCCTAGCTCCCACCTGCAGCTATCAACTGAACCACCGAGGTGGAAACAGGAAGTGCGCTCCTGTTCCTGTGGCCCCACTCAGGGGCTTCCGGGCACAGTGCGGAGGAGTTTGCCTGGTACTTGAGGTTGTGGTCAGGTGGGTGCACATTCAAACTCCTACTCCTGGCCAGGTGTGGTGACGCACGTCTGTAATCCCAGCACTTGGGAGGCTGAGGCAGGAGGATCCACGTGAGTTCAAGGCCAGCCTGGTCTACATAATGAGTTCCAGGACAGTCTGGGCTACACAACGAGAACGTGTCTCAAAAATAAAATAAAATAAAATAAAAAAAACCAAGTTCCTACTCCTCTTTGAGCAAGTTAGGAAACCCCTCTAAGCCTCTGTTTTCTCATCTCTTAAGAAAAGGTAATGATATCTGCCTCAAGGAATTGCTACAGTGATTCACTGAGATAATGCATATAAAAATGGTTGGTGCATATGCTGACCCATTGTTGTTAGGTGGCGTTGAGTGGGTATCTGACTCATAGTGACCCTGCATACAACAGGGGAAACACTATTGTCAGTACTTCTCTGCTGTTCATAGGGTTTTCAATGGCGGATTGATTTTTGGGAGTGGGTTGCCGGGTCTGTCTGCCAAGCCTACAGCACTTGGTGTTCCCAGGCGGTCTCCCATCCAAGTACTAACCAGGCCTGACCCTGCTTAGCTTCTGAGATCAGATGGGATTGGATGCCACAAGGCTATGGCTGCAGGCACACTGCCTGTAAGTAAACAGTAAATGCAGATATGGTAGGGAAGCTCCTATCTTTGGAGCCACTGCTTTGAGTTGGGTGCAGAAGAGGGTTCTTGGTGTTTTGTTTTGTATTGCTTTGCTTTTATTGAGACAGGGTTGCACCATGTAGCCCAAGCTGGCCCCACTCACCATCCTGCTGGATCAGCCTCCTGAGCACTAGGGTCACAGGTGTGCACCACCACTCCCAGCGAGGTGTAAGACAATATGCCACTGCAGGTCTTAGGCAAGAGTGTTTCTAAGTTCCAGCTCAGCTTCTTTTCTTTTTTCCTACCCAGTGCCTTGTGCACACTTTGCAAGTGCCCCACCGCTGAGCTGCATCTCCAGTTACCTCCCCACCCTTTAAAACATTTTTATCTTGAGTCAAGATCTCACTAAGTTATGCAGGCTGCCTCTGGCCTCAAACTTGATCTTCCCACCTCCTGAGGTGCCAGCTCCAGCCTGTTTAAGGCTGAAGACCTGGGAATAATCTAAATAGCATCCAGGTTGGGTGTGGTGGTGCATGCCTGTAATCCTAGCAACATGGGGCGGAGGCGGGAGGATCCCAAGTTTGGGGCCAGAGGCAGCCTGTGTATCTCAGTGAGACACTGTCTCAAAATAAAAAATGGGCTAGGGGTGCAGCCCAGTGGTAGAGCAATTGCAAAGCATGTGCAAGGGCCTGGGTTCAACCCCCAAGTACTGCTAAATAAATAAATAAATAGCTAGCATTCAATCAATTTGGTGAGGTCCAGGAGAGAGGAGAGCTGGCTTGGGAATGCAGAATGGCTGTCCCCCAACATACCAGCACCGTCAGAGCCTTACCTCTCCTGCCTTCTGCCTGCCCTCCCATGGGTACAGAGCTGCTATTCTCTCTTTCAAGAGGAATCCAGGAGCTGGGCCCTGAGACAGATGCATATAATCTCAGCACTCGGGAGGCAGAGGCAGGAGGATAGCAAGTTTGAGGCCAGCCTGAGACATTGTGAAACCCTGTCTCAAGAAACCAAGGGCTGAGGATGCAGCACAGTGGGAGGGCGTTTGTCTAGCATGTGCAAGGCTCGAGGTTCCATTCCTAGGACTGTGGGAAACAAAAATCCATGAGACAGCAGCGCGGGGTTGGTCATGGCAAGGCTCCTGAGGGAGCCAGCTTCGAGGTAGGTCTTGAGCAATCAACCCATCTGTCAAGTCGCGCATCCCGAAGACCTCAGGCCTCAGCCCGGGAGCAGTCTGCGGACTGAGATGATCTAAGTTCTTATCTTGCTCCAAGTGTAAGATCACAGGCTCTTCCTGGAGGGCTGGAAGACGGCTGTGCCCCTTGCTGTGGGGCCGCTGCAGGCGCCCTGGGTGTCCAGCTTCACTTCATCCATCAAGCCTGGCAGAAGGCAGCGAGGGTGGCTGTCGTGTGGCCTGCAGCTGCCAGCCCCGCAGGCCACGGGAGCAGGGAGCTGGCCGGGCACAGGGGGAGTCTGTGGACTCTGGCAGTTTCGCTTAGCAGGATCGACTCGGTCGGGCCTGGGTGGGGAAGCTGGCAGCGGGCTGGCTCTCGGAGAGGCTGTGATAAGCAAGGCAAGGGTGCTGTGCCAGGCAGCTGGCTCCGAGGATGCAGAGGGTGGATCTCAGCGTGCGGAGTGGCTTTGAAAAGTGGCTCCTTTCCCTCACCTCCGGCCTGGGGAGCCAGCCCCTGCTTTCTCGTACCATCTGGGGAAGCTGTAATGTGGGGCCAAGTACACTGAGTCTGGAGAAGATACTGAAGCAGAACAGAAAGAGGGTCCGACTAAAGAAAAAGAACATACTGAGCAGTGACTCTGCCAGACACCTGGGCGTTTTCTAAGTTCTGGAAGGACAAAGAGGAGTAAGACCCAGTCCCTGACACCAAGGAGCTCCTGACCTCCTAGGGAAGCCGTTCGAGCAGATGACATCAGTGTAACGTGATGAGACAGAGAGGGGCTGCCATGTGAAAAGGGGGTGCTTATGTCGTGAACTTCAGTGGGAGGTTATAATTGCTAGGGGCAGGATCAGGTTTTAGTTCACAAGGGCACACAAGTTTTGGAACCCAGGGGCCCAGCAGCGCACCCTATGTCTCCTGAGGTCCCGTGTTCATTCATGCTCTGGTTACAACTGAGCACGGCTGAGCTTCTGACCCCACCTCCCCATAAAGACATCTGCTTTGGAGTTGGGAACCTGTCTGAAGTCTCTGGGGACTGGGCTGGGCCAGCCTGAGCTCTGAGGCTTGCAGGGGCTATAGAGCATCTGAGCGTCTCCTTACTGGGTCAGCCTCTGGGCAGCTGCCTCCGTGTGTGAGATTCCTAGGGCTGGTTAGGAAGAAATTGTCCATCCCCAGGGCTGAAGGGATGCATAATAATGATCCTTAGGAGTCCAGCAAGGGCCTCACAAGAGACCAGCTCGGAGACATTGTTTACTGGGGCCAACCAGCCCCTTGGCTGGGCTCTGGTTCTTTAACAAGTGAGACCAGCATGATGGGACAGGCTATGGGGAGTGGAGGTAAGTAGAGGCTCATCGAGGCAGCAGCCAAAAAGATGGTGAACAAGTACAGGGTAACCAAGCCTGGGCATAGCAGCTGCTCTAAGGAGGAAGAAAAAGAACTGTCAAGGCAGAGACAAGGGGAAGAGAGGCTCCTGAGATTCCCTGAGATGATTTGACTTTGTAATAGCTCTGTTGTTGTTAGGTGCCATCAAGTTGTGTCCAACTCATAGCAGCCCTCATAGGGTTTTCAGGGGCTGTTTCGAGATTGCCTCGGGAGTGGATTGCAACGTCCTTCTCCCAGTGTAACAGCTCTAGGAAGTAGACATTTTTAGCAGTAAGAGGAATAGCTGTAGGTCAGCCTTTAACTTCTTACCATAGAAAATTCCAGAAGGGATGATGTTCTTTCTGTTGTCACTGCAGTTTCTGAGGATAGGGAGAGTGTATATTGCCTTCTTGGCTCTGAAATTGCTTTTCTAAGGGGGGCGTTTTCCTCTTTCAAACAGGAAGAAGAAGATGGTGATAAAGAAGGAAGTGTTCGCCTGGGGTCTTCAGCTTTCTCAGCTTAGCGCTGGACTCCGGCCACCCTAGTGGAGCAGCAACTTAGAGCTATGTATCAAGGGTGCAGGGTGCTTCTCTCTTCCTCTTTCCACTGGTTTCCTGCTATTAGGGATTTGTCTTGGTTTTTCAACACCTAATTTACTGGGTCTGCACTTTACTAGGATGACAAGAAACCAATGCAAATAAGGAGTGGCCTTTGCCGTCTTGCTGATCTGGAGCAGACAACAAATAAAAATATATATAAAAAAACAGAAAAGCGAATGAATGAATATATTGCACTCTGCTAAGTGCTGAGTAACAGAGACGTAAATGAGGTCATGGAATCGCACGGGAGCTGGGGAATAACTCCACCTGGAGGTCTTTAGTTCTGCCGAAGAGCTGGAAGTGAATTCATAGTAGGTCCTCAAAAGTGTTGGAGAGATGCGCCATATAAACATCTTCTTTGGCAAGGTCGGGGATCGGACCCAAGAACTAGTGCTTGCTAAGCCCCGCTCTGCCGCCAAGCTACATCCTCAGTCCCATTTCATCATCTTTTATGTGCCGTTCTCTAACGTTAGCACCTTCAAGCACTGTTCTGCCCTTTATTGCAAACCTAGGCAGGCAGCGGGGCTGGGACTTAGTTGGTAGAGAGCTGCTCTGCAGTCTCTGAGGTCCCGAGTTCGATTCCCAGCACTGCAAAATGGGAGAAGGACGTGGCAACCCACTCCCAAGGCAATCCTGAAACAGTCAGCCATTGAAAATCCTATGAGGGTCGCTATGAGTTGGACTCGACTCAACAGCACCTAACAACAACAACAACAACAACAACAACAAGGCAGGCAATGTTAGTAAACCTATTTACAAATGAGGAAATGGAAGCTCAAAGAGGTTACTACACAAGCACCGTGAAAGAAGACAGAGCTGGTTTCTGACTCCAGTTTTCCTGCTTCTGAAGGCCTTTTCACCAACCCTAGGTTAGGGTGCCTTGGCTTTCCTTTTGCTGGTTTATTTTTGTTCCTGGATCACAGCTTTAAACTCACACATTAAGCTCTAGCACTCTGACTGGCAAATAAATGTTCCTGGCAATGCAGCCAGCTGCTGTTTCCTGTGTTTAGAGACCACATTGCAGGGAAGCGTTTTAAGAGTTGTTTTGAGTGTTATGTCTGCTCCTCCAGGCGAAAGTATGGATGCTGCTTTTGAGCAAGGGAAGGCAGCGTGGGCTGCTCGGTGTGCAGTGGCAGCTCCTGTTTGCTGGGGATTCGAAGAGGGATTCATATGCCACGGAATGAGATCAGAGTCTTTGTTCTGTTTGGTCTGAGGTCATGTGGTCTGGGAAATCAGTGGAGTGTGAGTGCAGAATTGTAGCGCTAGCTCAGCTGCTGCTCTGCCCCTTGACCCTGGGGGAGACAATTTATGTCTGTCTTGCCCTTCTGTGTGGCTGAGTTCTCCCAGAGTTGCAAGGAACACCTCGGAAGAGCCAAGCTCAGTGTAGGTCCATGGGCCCCACAGATAAGCAGACCCCAGGAAATCCCCATGATCAGGAAAGAGATGGACACATCAGGAGTAGTCATGAACAAGGAGGTATGTGCTGAAAGAGAAATTGCTTAGGGTCATCTTGGAAAGGCAGAGAATTCAGAGCGTCTTAGTCAAGTAGACAGTGTGAGCTTAATGTTTGTTGTGAACCTGCTCTGTGTTACTTTACTCTTTTCTTAATGGTGGGAAAAGCAGTAAGTAGTATTTCCTTTTTATAGATGAAGAAAGCGAGATAGTATCTGAGAGTTTATCCGACCAGAAAGTGGCTATACAAATGCACTCCATCAGGCTTGGGGGCCCGTTGCCTTTCTGTGTTGCACTAATGGTCCTTTGAAGATTTCATATTCTGATCTTCCTCTGCAGTTGAATCTTCTTGCATTTCTTTTCTTGAGTCTCCCTTGTGTGTTTAGAGGTGTGTATGGGGCGGGGGGCGGATAGCTGTCAAGCAGGAGTTATTAGCAGTCTAGTTGACTCGTGCCTGCCCAGGCCTTTCTCCCTGGCCTTTCCCTTTTGCTTCCATGGTCTGTGCAACTCAGTTCTACCTTGGACTTCTCCAGCACCTGCCTTTTCGGCACATCTGCCTCATTTTTCTCAAGTTTGTTAATGAATCAGTGAATGTCTTCTTCATTACTTCATTCTTCTCTCATTAGGTGGCATCAGGTTGGGTACGATTCTTAGTGACACTGTGTACAACAGAATGATACACTCCACGACATTGTGCCATGCCAAGCAGTATGTTACTGGTTCTCTGCTATTTGAAGGGTCTTCAATGGTTGATTGTTTTGGGAGTGGGATGCTAGGTCTTTTTCCCATTTTTATGGTGTTGAGGATTGAACCTAGGGCCTCAGAAAGCCCAGAGCAACACTCTACCAACGGAGCTAAACCCCAGCTCTCTCTTGTTGTCAAGTGCTGTTGAGTTGGCTCTGACTTATAGGGACCCTCAAAGGATTTTCCATGGCTGATTGTTTCTGGATTGCTTTCGGAGTGGACTCCGACATCCTTCTCCCATTTTTTGTAGGGCTGGGAATCAAACCACAGTCCTCAGAGAGTACAGAGCGGCACTCTACCAACTGAGCTAAACCCCAGCCCTCTTTTTCTCTTAGGTGAGATCTTATCCACCCTGTGTAAATATTCCCTCCTTTGAGAAAATGTCTCAAGTTGCCTCACTCTTTCCTCTTCCGCTGTCCACCTGTCTGCATTCCCATCTTGAGGCAGAACACGTGTTCATGCATGCGCGGCCCCAGCCCATTGTGCATACCTCATACCATACCGCTTCCCATATCACATGGTCATGGTTAGCTTACATCAGTTTCCCACACTAGACTGTGACTCCTGAGAGGGTGTCATGAGTTTCCTATTCCCCTAGCACTTGTGTGGTGCCTAGTACTTACTAAGCACCCCGTGCTGTCTCTCATCCCTACTAACAGGTTATTGAAATTTATTATTTATGTGCCCTAGGCTAGGAGACAATGCAAGCAAAACCAGGCTTATCTCCATGAGCTTGAGCAAAGGCTTGTTGGAAGAAATTGAAACCGATCCACTTCTTCATAAAAGAAGGCTACTGTCTCTGTCAGCTTGGGCTGATAGAACAAAATACTACACACTGGGAGCTTACATAGCACACAATTATTTTCCCACGGTTCTGGAGCCTGGAAGTCCAAGGTCTAGGCCTGGCAGGTCTGGGTCCTGGTAAAGGCTCTTTTCCTGATTTATAGATGTCCACCTCCTCATTGTCCTCAGATGGCACAGAGAGAGAGGAGACAGGGTGAAAGAGATCTGATCTCTCTGGTATCTTCTCTTTTCTTCCCCCTGTTGAGACAAAGTCTTGCTATGTAGCCCAGGCTGACCTCAAACTTGAGATCCTCCTGCCTCTGCCTCCCGAATGCTGGGATTACAGGTGTGTACCACCACGTCTGCCTCTCTGGTCCCTTCTCATAGGGGCACCACACTAATCCCATCATGAACACCCTACCCTCATAACATCATCTAAACATATGAGCCTTCTCATCCCATTGTACTGTGGGTTAAGGTTTTATTTAGTCAATGAATTTTGAGGGGACACAGATCAGTTCCCTTAGCAGCTCATAGCAGCCCTCTATGGGAATACTTACATGAACTTCATGGAGGGCATTGGAGGCCAGGTGGGGAAGGGGTGGAGAAGATGCCATACGAAGGCAGGGGCCACATTTCATGGCAAGACATGTCTTTCTCCACCCACCCCATTCTGCCCTCTCACTAGATGGGGCACAGTGGGGACCAGGCCCTCTGTCCTTCTTTCCATTGTGGCTGCACTCGGCCTGCATCTGGCTGGCTGGCCCGCATTCCTCTGGGCCCAGGTGACCAATAAGGAAATAGAAACCACAGAAGTGAGAGGGAAATGCCTGCAGCCTGGGGGAGGGCTGGTGATGAAGGCTGAATCTGTTCCCCTGGCCTTCTCATGAACCGCACATTCCGGCGCTATCCACGCTGCTCCCACGTGGCTCTCTGGTGTGGCTGACAGTCCTGTGGTATCACCATCGCTCCCATGACCTGCCGCCTGGAGACTGAGAGTTACCTTCAGGACCAGTGGCCTCCTGTGGTGGCTAGCCAGGGACGAGGCTGCAGTGCCCCAGCTCTGTCAGTGCCAGACGGAGTCTGAAATCGCCCTTTGAATCAGTACGGTCTGAATTTCCCCCTGTTTGAAGTGCAGTAGAACAAATTCCTCCACCAGTCAGGGCAGAAGTATGTCCATTTCTGAGGCGTGGCCTGGGGAATAGAAACCACACACCAGCACCCGAAAAGTATGGGTTCTCAAGCCCGGCATGGTGATACGTGCCTGTAATCCTACAGACTCAGTGGGTGGAGGCAGGAGGGTTGCGAGTTCGAGGCCAGAGGCAGCCTGCGTAACTTAGCGAGGCCCTGTCTCAAAATAAAAGTAAAAAATGGGCTGGGGATGCAGCTAAGTGGGGGAGCACTTCAAAGGCATGTGTGAGGCCCTGCGTTCAACCCCTCAGTACCCCCAAACAAAACAAAATAACGCACACAAAAAGTGTGGGTTCTTGTCCCGGCTTTTTGCTTTATTTGCTAGGGAATGTTGGGCAATGATTTGTTCCATTCCAAAGAGCATGCATTATGCCCCTACTGTGTACCAGGAATTGTTTATGGTGGAGGAGATATGTGGGAATAAAGAAGCCAACTCTGCCTTTGAGCACCTCAGTGTCTCACCCACATCACTCAGGCTGACCAAGGGACTCGCTGAGCCCCCTTTTGGAGAACCCAGGATAGCCCCTTTCAAAGGAGGTGCCTGTGAGCTGGGGCTGCAAAGACAGTCAGGTGAATAACAGCTTGTGCTGGCGGAGGACGGCTGGACCGAGGCACAGACACACCAGGCACAGAGGTTAGCGCGTGCCTGGGCTCCGTGGGAGAGAAACCTGCACATCGGGGTATTTGGGGTGCTGTACAGGAGATGCTTGGCGAGCAGTGAGGCCAGGGAGCCTTGCGAAAATCACATTGCATGACGCAGGCTGAGTTTATTTCAGAGGGTCCTGAAAGGCACTCTGGATATCGAGCAAGTTCCTGGCATAACCAGACTCAAGAGGGCATAACCCTGCCATTCAGACCACAGGTGTCAGACCCCCAGCTTTGCTCCCCTCCAGGAGCTGGTTAGAAATGCAGAGTCGCCCTCCACTCCAAATCTGCTCAGTTAGAACCCTCTTATTTTGCGTGTGTTTTGTTTGTTTGAGACAGGGTCTCACTATGTGACCTGGGCTGGCCTTGAACTCACAAACCTCCTGCCTCAGCCTCCTTAGTGCTGTGACTACAAGCCTGCTCCACCAGGCCTGGTAGAACCCTCATTATTTTTTCCTTTTGGTACTGAGGGGGTTGAACCCAGGGCTTTGCAGGTGCTCTACCACTGGGCTGCACCCCCAGACCAATTTTTTATTTTGAGTCAGGGTCTCGCTAAGTTACGCAGGCTGCCTGTGTCCTCAAACTTGCGCCCCTTCTACTTCCATCTCCTGACTTGCTGGAATTACAGGTGTGACCTACTGCAGCAGGCTAGAACGTTCATTTTTAATAAGATCCCTCAGTGGTTGGTATGTATATAAGGGTTGTGCATCCCTGGATTCAATCAATTATGGATCAAAAGTATTGAAAAAATTTTGTCTGTATTGAACACATACAGATATTTTCTCTTGTCATTCCATAATCGATAATAGTATGATAACTATTGACATAGCATTTATATTACATTAGGTTTTATAAGTCATCTAGAGGTGATTTAAAGTTTATGGGAGAATTGCACGAGCTATATGCAAACATTATGCTTTATTATGTAAGGGACTTCAGCATCTGTGGATTTTACTAATCCCTCCCCTCCCCCCACCAGAAAGCAGTGAACCACTGTACATTAATGTTTTTGACATCTTGATCTATAGTTGAGGGTCAGCAAACTTCACAAAGAACCAGATAGTAAATATGTGAGGCCATGCAGGCCATTTGGTCTCTTAGTGACTATTCAATTCTGCAATGCAAAAGCGGACATGGACGATATGTACGTAAATGGGCTAGGCTGTGTTCCAATGGAAGTGTATTTACGGACACTGAAGTTCGAGTTCTTATAAATTTACCACTAACTTTATTCTCTCTCTCTCTTTTTTTTCCAACCATTTCAAAATGTAAAAGCCATTCTTAGTTCACAGACAGTTCAAAACAAGTGATGGGCTGGATTTGAGTATGGGCTGGATTTTCCTGACCCCTGATCAATAGGATTCCAGATTCTAAGCTTTCAAATAATACCTCCTGACCTATGTGCCTCAGGGAGTTATTGTGAAAATCAAGTGAGCTTGGAAGGGCATCCAAACCAAGCCGGTGTTTTTCAGATGAGGAGATGGAGGCCCAGAGTGGGAACATGACTTGTTCAAGGTAACACAGCTTGCTCCAGGCTAGGACTCACATAGGCCTGCTGAATTCAAAGCAGATGCTTTGCCCTATTCTAGGTATGTTGTTGTTGTTGTTGTTGTTGTTACGTACCACTGAGTCAGTGTCTGACTCATAGCAACCCTACATACAACAGGCAAAACAGTATTATTATTAGCGCTTCTCTGCTATTCATAGGGTTTTCAATGGTGGATTGGTTTTTGGGAGTGGGTTGCCGAGTCCTTCTCCCAAGGCTACAGCACCTGGTATTCCCAGGCGGTCTCCCATCCAAGTACTAACCAGGCCCTACCCTGCTTAGCTTCCAAGATCTGACGGGATTGGATGCCACACGGCTACATCTGCAGGCTTATAGATGGTAGGGATTGGATGCCACATGGCTACATCTGCAGGCATTCTAGGTATAGTTGATGTGAAAGGAGAGGTATTCTTAAAGGAGAAATTAACTTTCTTTCTGATACATTACAAAGGGGTTTTAAACGTCAAAGCTGCTCTGTCAATGCCAAAATGCTGTTAGCAGCCTGTCCCAGGAGACTGTGTTGTGCAGAGCAACACCTGAGGCATTTCAACACCCGAAATGAGAAATTAAAGCTCCTTTTAGTTTAGCAAAAGTTAGGCTAAGTGTTATTCTCATAACAAATAAAGTTTGCCTAGAAATTATTTGGGGCTGGGGCTTAGCTCAGTTGGTAGAGTGCTGCTCTTTGCTCTCTGAAGCCCTGGTTTGATCCCTGGCACCACAAAAATGAGAGAAGGGCCTGGCAGTCCACTCCTGAAACAATCAGCCATTGAAAGACCTATGAATAGTGAAGAAGCGCTGACAATAGTGCCAGGCATGGCACAGTGTCGGGGAGTGTTTCGTTCTTTCATACATAGGGTCAGATCTGACAACAGCACCTAACAACAACAAGAAATTATTTAATTTATACCTATCTGTTTTGATCTAAACTTTGCTTGTTCATAGTAATTGGTGAATCATTCCTCGTAGTAGTTACGTAAAAGCAGAATAGTCTGAATCAAGTGTTCCACTGGTTTTCTTATCCAGAACCGTAGCATGCCTGAGTGACTCAAAATGCCCGAGTGTTGTCAAAATCCAAGACACTGTAGACTTAAAAAAAAGAAATAACTACAAAGTGCACATCCTTCATAAATATAGATTGCCAGGTCTGGCTGTCTTTCTCTTGTTCCAGCCCAATTCCTCAGTCAAACAGAAACAGTTGCTCACAAAAGGAAATGGAATTTTTCCTCCTTGTACTTCTGCTTCTTTGCTTGTGGACACAGAAGGACAATGGAGAGATTCAGGATACGGGTCCTGGGTAAGCCAGAGTGAGCAATCTGCTATGAAATTGCATATGCAAGGAGGTCTTCATGGACATGGGTGAGTTCCCCTCTAAATAAAGCTGGGTCTTGTAAGCCAGAGCCTGCTTATCCCTTATGGGATGTGTTAATCCTTGCTCTTCCACCATGGCACTGGTTTAGCACACCGCTCACTGAAGTCATAGGTGCAGGCGCCAAGGCGCCGTTCTATGCGCATGCGCACACATGCACACCCCACCTGCACACATGCGTGCGATACCATGCATACCCCTCTTGCTTGCTTAACATTTGCAGGTTTTGGAGGAAACACGTACTTCTGCTTAGAGCTGGGAGAGGCCTGTGGAGTCAGGAATGCCCTTGGGGAAGGGACACAAAGAGCCAATCACTGGTTAGTGTCACACTGCAGCCATCAGTCAGGGTGACTGCCATCTTCCATGCTCCGCCTTGACCAGCAAAGCCTGGTGTGCAGAGCCAGCCAGCCAGGGAGTGTGACAGCAGTGAGGCTGACTTATCCCTGCCACCTGGGGTGGCCCAGATGTCAGAACGAGATTGGCACATCTCCTCTCTCCGTTGGCCCTGCCTCAAGAAAGTCGCTGGCTGTGAATCATCTGCCTCTGTGGGCTCAGGAGGCTCTGAGGGTTGCTGGGGGGACAGTCGAGGGCAAGCTCTCTTCCTGAGGAGGACCCTGCTGAGTCACTTTGAGGCCTAGAACCAAATTGCCTTTTCCTAAATAATTAATTACCACCGTTTTCATTTATTTATTAGCTGACAGGGAGGATGGTCCTGAGGAGCCACCGTTCAGACTCAAGTCTCTGTCTCTAGCCCCAGGCTGCCACGCCTCCTCCCTTAGGAGATGCCAGCCTGTCCTCTTGGCAGTTCTGCGAGACAAATGGTAGGAGCAGTCCCATTTTCTAGATGAGAACATTGAGACATGGGGAAGTTTACTTGCCCGAGATGAGGGGCGTGGAGAGAATCCAAACTTCTTACCCCAGATCCCGTATTCTTTGCAGTCTGCCTTTCCGGAACTTTTACTTTTCCATGTGAAAAGTTTTATTTGTTTGTTTGTTTGTTTGTTTGCTTATTTATTTAGTAGTATTTGGGGGTTGAACCCAGGGCCTGGCACGTACTTTGCAACTGCCTTACCACTGGATTGTACCCCCAGCCTACTCCTTTCTTTCTTTCTTTCTTTCTTTCTTTCTTTCTTTTTTTCTTTCTTTCTTTTTTTCTTTCTTTTTGAGACAGGATCTCACTAAGTTACATAGGCTGCCTCTGGCCTCAAACTCACCATCCCCCTGTCTCCACTTCCTGAGTCTCTGGGATTACAGGAGTGTGCCATTGCCCCTGGCTCACATGAAAAGTTTTGAGGCACTTTTTCCCATTTCTTTTGGTTCCTGGGGCCTAAGCTACATATCTTTTTCTAACCAACAGCTTGATTAATCAGAACACCAAGGACCAGCTCTCACATGGCAGGTCTAGAGGAATTACTCCAGTTCAGGGGTGCAGAAACCCCCTTCCCTAGAAGAGGGCCCCACACCAAGGACAGACTGTCGTAGGTCAGCCTGCTCTGTGCAATCCACCAGTCACCCTGGAGTGATTAGAAATGGAATAAACAGTGACTTTTTAAAAATGTAATGGAAAATTTCAAATTTATACAAAGGTCGTAAAAACAGTATAATGAAACAAATGTATCAAATAATTTATGATAATCTTTATTGTTGTTATTTTGTTGTTGTTTGATTTTTTGAGACATAGTCTCTCTGTAGCCCAGACTGGTGGCAAACTCAAGGTCCTTCTGCCTTAGCCTCCTGAGTGCTGGGATTGCAGGCATGCCTGGCCTCAGGTAGTTTTTATGGGGTTCTGAGTTAGTTCTTGAGGGAGTGAATTGTTATAAGAGCAAGCTTGATCCCTAGCTTGCTATGTGGCTTCCTGTCTGGGGATGTGATCTTTTATTCCCACACACTCTCTTGCCATTGTGGTACCGTCTCCCATGAGGTGATGGAGCTAAGAGGACATGAAAGCTGGCACTGTGTTGTTTAGACTTTCCGTCTTCAAATCTGTGAACTAAGGGAATCTCTTTTCTTTACAAGTAGCCTGCCTCAAGTATTTTGTTACAGTGAAAGAAAACTGACTAATATAGCCAGTTTATTTTACTTATTTATTTTTGTAGTACTTGGAGATTGAACCCGGGGCCTCATGCATACTTTGCAAGGGCTCTATCATTAGGCTACACCTCCAGCCTATTTTTTACTTATCTTGAGACACCTCCAGCCTATTTTTTACTTATCTTGAGATAGGGTCTCATTAAGTTAGCAGGCTGCCTCTGGCCTGGAACTTGCAGTCCTCCCACCTCACCTTCCCAAGTGCTGGGATTACAGGTGTGTGCCACCATGTCCAGCATGTAATATAGCCAGTTTATAGGCAGAAGAGGGGCTGGGATTTAGCTCAGTGGGTAGAGCGCTGGGCTGCAGTCTCTGAGGCCCCGAGTTCAATTCCCAACACAATAAAAATGGGAGAAGGGCCTGGCAACCCACTCCCAAGGCGATCCCGAAGCACTCAGCCATTGAAAACCCTATGAGGGTCACTATGAGTCAGATACCGACTCGATGGCACCTAACAACAACAACAACAAATATTTAGGGCTGGGATTTGGCTCAGTTGGTAGAGCACTGCACTGCAGTCTCTGAGGTCCCAAGTTCAATTCCCAGCACCACACAAATGGGAGAAGGACCTGGCAATCCACTCCCAAGGCAATCCCGAAACAGTCAGCCATTGAAAACCCTATGAGGGTCGCTATGAGTCGGATACCGACTCGACAGCACCTAACAACAACAACATAGGCAGAAGGGAACTGATTTCAATGTAAAGTGTTATAATCATACACATGTCTGTGGTTATAAGAGTCCCCTCCCGCCGTTTTCTTACTGAATTAGAGCTGACAAATCATTTCCATCTTACAGCCTTACTTGAACTTCACAGTAGCCCTGTTAGGATGACACCTGAACAGATAAAATCATCACCATTTATTGATGAGGAAATGGAGGCACCGAGAGTGTGAGTGAGTTGCACAAGGCCACACAGCAAGGGTGGAAGAAAGCAGGCACTAAACCCAGGTCTCTCTGGCACCTAGCCAGTGATTTCTGGGGTGTAACACTAAGACCTCCTCCTGTATCTTCTCTGAAAAATAAAGACCAAAAGGAGCAGGTTTCATCGCAGCCCACCTGGAAAGCTCTCTGGGAACCCTGACCCCAGCTATGGCCTTCAGTGAGTTGGAGTCCTGCAGTGTTTGGGGTGGCAGAAGTGCAGAGCAGCCAGCCTGCCAGGCAAAACCTGAGTGGATCCCAGACATGCAGGCTTTTCCCCCAGCAAGCTGAGTCATGTCAAAGAAGAGACAAATGCTTGTGAAGGAAATCTTTTTTTTTTTTTTTTTTGCGGTACTGGGTGTTGAACCCAGGGCTTCACGCCTGCATGCTCTGCAAGTGCTGGACCACTGAGCTGCACCCTCAGCCCATTATTATTATTATTATTATTTTTTACTTTTTGAGACAGGGTCTGGCTAAGTTACCCAGACTGCCTCTGGTCTTGAACTTGCAATCCTCCTGCCTCTGCCTCCCAAGCCACTGGGGTTACAGGCGTGCACCACCACGCCTGGCCTTGTGAAGGAAATCTATGTGACACATGGCCCAGTGTGGAAGCCGTGTCCAGGTCTGTGATGGGAAAGTCCAACCGGAGGCTCAGAGGTGGCAGCAGCCACTCCTGCAACACTGACCCAAGATGCTGTGGAACGCGCAGGGGCAGATTTATAGGGAACATTGAAATGGTGCTGAGATGGTCTCAGATGTTGAGAAAACAACTAGAGAAGGTGTTTGGGAGCTGGATCCATGCAGGGTGAGGAAGGCTCTTGGCCTCGATGTGCAGGGGAAGGACAGAGACCTGGAGGAAGGGCCACCCAGGCTCGTGAATGTAGCTTCAGGGGGGTGGAAGAAGCAGGAGAGACCAGAGCAAGCTGTCTCTCCTCCCTGTCCTGCCACCAAGACCTCCTTTTTATAACTAAACCAGCCTTGCTTTCTCCGCCGGCTGGTCCCCCCCACCCCACCCCGTCTCTGCCTGTGTGTGCGACTGGTCTCAGACAAATCCATCAATGTCTCTCAGCCCTGTTTTCTCCTAAGTGAAATGAGGCCATTCTGACTTTTTTATACCTCCAATGAGGTGAGATGCAACAAATATGAAAAGTTGAAGAATTATCATAAGGCACACACATGGCAGATAGCAGCTGGGTGTGATGGTCCACACCTGCAATCCCAGCACTCAGGAGGCTGAGGCAGGAGGATGTGAGTTCAAGGGCAGCCTGGACTACATAGGGAGACCCTGTCTCAAGCAAAAAACAATAACAACAACAGCAAGGGCAGACACATTTGATCCCATCACCTTAGATATTTTAGGAGTGTCTAATAAATACGATCTGCTGGGATTTAGCTCAGTTGGTAGAGTGCTGTGCTGCAGTCTCTGAGGTCCTGAGTTCAATTCCCAGCACAATAAAAATGGGAGAAGGGCCTGGCAACCCACTCCCAAGGCAATCCTGAAACAGTCAGCCATTGAAAACCCTATGAGGGTCGCTATGAGTCAGATACCGACTCGACGGCACCTAACAACAACAACAACAATAAATATGATGGGCTGGGATTTAGCTCAGTGGGTAGAGCACTGCGCTGCAGTCTCTGAGTTCAATTCTGCAAAAATGGGAGAAAGACCCGGCAATCCACTCCCAAGGCAATCCTGAAGCACTCAGCCATTGAAAACCCTATGAGGGTCGCTATGAGTAGGATACCGACTCGATGGCACCTAACAACAACAATAAATACGATAAGGTCATGGCGTTTTCAGATATGCAAATGATGTCAATTTGCCATCTGTTTGGGATCCTGCCAGATCCTCATTCAGCAATGATGAGTGACCAAATAGCTTGGCACTTTGATTCCAATCCGCCACTGCAGATGGTCTCTCCCAATGCTAGGCTTCAGAGGGGAGGTTTTGTACCATCCACCTGCAAACAGGACAGTTTTAGAATTGGAAGAGGATGGAAACCAGGTGTGTTGTGTTGTGTTGGGGGCAAGTGCTATGGTTTGGATGTTTGACAGTCCCTAAGCCCGTGTGTTGAAGGCTTGGTCCCTGTCCCGTGGTGCTATTGGGAGATGGTGGAACCTTTAGGAGCTTTAGAAGTGAGGTGGCTGGGGATGTGCCTTTGAAGGGGATACTAGGGACCCTGGCTGTTTCCTCTCCCTCCACAGTCTCAAAGCCACTGGGCCACATGACCATGAACCACACCTCTGGAACCATGAACTAAAAGAACCTTTTCTTTCTTGAAGTTGGTTTTCTCAAGTGTCATAGCAACAGGAATCTAAGGAATAGGGAGGATGGAGGAGGAAGGGCTGAGAAGAGGGAGCACCTCCTGCATGTGCCCTGCTGTGCCAGGTGTTTCACGTGCCACCATCTATACTCCTCTCAGCAGCCTCCTTTTTTGCCGGACAGGTAAGAAAGCTGACAGTTTGCACAGCATCACTCAGCAAATGGATTGGCATCCTGACCCACGTGTGCCCGAGCCCAGCTCACGTTCTCACCACACTTGGCATCCTGCCATTTCTGCAGAACAGCTCTTCCCACTGCCACAGCAGCTCCAAACTGATGGCCAGATCATGAGGCCAACTCCATGCTGTCTGCTCTCCCTACTTGGACGCAGAGGCTTCATTTAAATAACTAATGTTAATAATATGACAATAATAGCGTATAGTAGGGAGAAAGTATTCATGAATTTTTGTTTTATTAGGTGGTGTGTTTGTCAGCTATCCATTACTATAACAAAATGCCTGAGATAATCAGCTTATCAGGAGGAAAGGTTTATTTTAGCTCCTGGTTTCATAGGATCCAATCCAGGATCATGTGGCCCTGTTCCACTGGGCATGTGGCTGTACAGTACATGATGGCAACAGGAACATATGGCAAAGGAGGCTTGTTCACTGCATGGTGGCCGGAAGCAAAGAGAGGGAGAAGGGGGTGGGGTCCGTCCCAATATTCCCTTCAAGGGCATGCCCCAGTGCCTTAACTTCCTTCCACTAGGCCTTACCTCCTAAAGGTTCTACCTCCTCCCAATAGTGACACAAGCTGGGTACCAAGACTTCAGGCCGTGGGCCTATGAGGGACATTTCAGAACCAGGTGGTTTCATGTTGCGTTCTCTGCTTGACATCTTTAGAGCATAGAGGTCTGGGCCAAATGGTCATGACAAGTGTCCCACCCTTAGAGAGACAACTGTTCAGATGCCTTAGAAATTCCACACAATCTCTCACTTGTCCACTGCATGCTCAGGAATAAAAGGAACAGCTGAGTGGGGTCTTGGCTCTGACTAAGGAGACATCAGCTGCATAGAACCCCAGCTTTATAATCCAGATACCACAAAAAGATGGAGGTTAGCCTCTGGTTATCTCTTGTGGACCTATAAGTAACTCCACAGTTTAAAAAATAATATATGCTTATTCTGTAAATTTTTTAAAATACAGAAAAAATACAAAGAAAGAATAGGCAGATATCACATTATATCTAATTACATATATATTAAACAAAGCTGGGCTTATTAGCAATTTGTTATGAACATGTTTATTTTTTAAATTTTTAATTTTTTTTGTAGTATTGGGGGTGCTAAACTTAAACTATACAAGTGCTTTACCATTGAGCTGCACCCCCAATCCCCATTTTAATTTTTTTTAATCTCTTTTTTTTGTGTGTGGTACTACAGGGTTGAACCCAGGGCCTTGCACTTGCATGCTCTGCAAGTGTTGGACCACTGAGGTGCATCCCCAGCCCATTTTTTCAGTTTTTGGGACAGGGTCTCACTAAGTTACCCAGACTGCCTCTGGTCTCGAACTTGCGATCCTCCTGCCTCCACCTCTTGAGCTGCTGGGATTACAGGCGTGCACCACCACACCCAGCTGTTTAATTTTTTTTTTTTTTTAATCTTGAGACAGGGTCACACTAAGTTAGCAGGCTGCTTCTGGCCTTGAACTTGGAATCGTCTGCCCACCCAGTCAGTGAGATTATAAGCGTGTGCCACCACACTCGATGTGAACATTTTTCTATATTATACATTGTTCTAGTATGATTTTGCATTCATTCCTAGCATGCCATTATATGAACATACCATTTAATCAACTTCGTATTTTTTGGAAATCTGGGATTCAGAGCTTCAAGGAAATTTAGGGATTACTGGGCATTGGGCCTGATTCCCTCCCTTCTTCTATGAAAGGCAAAGCCCAGAGCTTTTAAATGATTTGCCCAAAGCCATGAAATAAGTAGGTGGCAAAGCCAGAGCCAAACTCCAGGTCTTCTGGTTCCCTCCCTCCCCAAGGATTTTCCTCCTGCATCATGCTCATTTCCAGCAAATGAAAGGTCATGGTTAATTGGTTGCCCAGCTATGTTTGCCACTTTCTCCAAAATGGAGTGTCTTCTTGAGAGGTTCATCGTTGAAAAAACAAAACCACATGGCTGTGTGGTCCGCCCTGAACCTCTCCTGGGCCTTCCCTGCAGAACATTCTGGAATTATCATTAAGAAGCAGGAAATACAGGCTGGGGATGTAGCTTAGTGGTAGAGAGCACTTGGCTAGCATGCATGAGGTTCATTCAAATTAATTAATTTGCGATCAATTAAATTAACTAATTTAATTAAATAAGCAACACTGCAAATAAAGAAGCAGGAAGGAACTTTTACAAGATGGCTCCTCTTTATGGTTTTTTTTTTTCTTTTCAGAATTTTAATTTATTTCCCAAATTACTGTAAAAACAGCCTAGAACTATTTTTCCTTTTCCATTTCTGCACATTATATACTTGGGACAAACAACTTCTTTTCCTGCAGTACTGGGGTTGAATCCAGAATCTTGCATATAGTTTGCAAATGCTCTACCACTGAGCTGCCCCTCCAGCCCCATTTTTTTTTTTTTTTTTTTTTCCAGTACTGGGGATTGAACCCAGGGCGTCGCGCCTGTATGCTCTTCAAGAGCTGGACCACTGAGCTGCACCATCTGCCCAGTTTTTTACTGTTTTGAGACGGCCTCGCTAAGTTGCACAGACTGCCTCTGGTCTCGAACTTGAGATCCTCCCGCCTTTGCCTCCTGAGCTTCTGGGATTACAGGCGTGCGCCACTGTGTCCGGCTCCTCCAGCCCATTTTATATTCTGATTTTTTAATTTTGAGACAGGGGCTCTGTAAGTTCCGCAGGCTGCCTCTGGCCTCGAACTCACTTCCTGGGTGGCTCTTCTTTCTTTTCTCCCCTCCCACATTTCATCCAAATATTTAGAGCTGCGTTTTGTAGAATAAAGTTGCTGTTTTCTGGTCAGAGAGTTCTGTAGCCAAGTAAGCAGTGTTTTTCTCATTTCCGTGGGTGTAAACTACAGCAAAGCAGCCTGTGTTGCCACAGATGCTTTCCACACAGGCCCGAGTGAAGAAAGCGTAGCCGGGGCTCCTTCTCTCCCGCAGAGAGCTCATCTAGAGAAACTAGGCCAGCGTTCACTCTTCCTCTGGGGCACTGCCAGGCTCTCACGTAGCTCCTCAGTCCATTGGAGGCTTAAAATCTTTATGAAAAAGTGTTTCTATTCAGCTTTCAAAGGCTCCAGTTCATCTGTTGTTGCTCTAGCCGCTCATCACTTGCAGGAAAATCCCAAAATGTCAAATTGTGGATGTTTTACAAAAGAAAAGGAGACATCTCTAGAATTCATGGCAAGCCTGCCTTGAATTGCCTTCTGCTGGGTGAGCACAGTGCTTGTGAGTTTGCTGAGTCCATATGGCTATACAAGAGGCTGTGATGACCCTTTGTGGCTGGTTCCTGTGCTTTGATCACAGCTTCCCTGGTGACTTAGTAGTAGTCTCAAAGGGTGTAATCAAAGTCCTCATAGGCCATGTGTCCAGCATTTGGCTTCTGATCATGAAGAAGGTTAGTAGGTCAGATAGAATAAAGTCGGGCAGAATAGGTCACAAACCAAGCTAGGGTTAGTTGAGCACACCAGAGGTTTTCAGGCCTCTGTGTCCTGTGATATAACCTATGTAATTTTGGACATGTGACTTGTTTTTGGGTGCTGTCGAGGCAGTGTCTGACTTATAAAGACCCCATGTATAATAGGCGAAACACTATTGTCAGTGCTTCTCTGCTATTCATAGGGCTTTCAATGGCCGATTGTTTTTTGGGAATGGGTTGCTGGGTCTTTCTCCCAGACATGTGACTTAATCCCCTCTAATCCAGATTGCCTAACCTGCAAATTGGCATCAACAGAAGTACTCACCTGACAAAGTCTGGGATAATTAAATGAGGTCATCTTCACAAGGGGCTGGGGTTTAGCTCAGTGGGCAGAGCGCTGCTCTGTACTTTCTGAGGACTCAGGTTCTGTCCCCACCACCACAAAACTTGGAAAAGGATGTAGCCCTCCAATCCCAAAACAATCAGCCATTGAACACCCTGAGGGTCACTATGAGTGGGACCCAACTCAGTGGCACCTTACAACAACAGCAGTCTTCACCAAACACATTGTAGAGAGAAAGCACTCTTTGAATGTTGTTGTTGTTGTTGTTAGGTGCCGTCGAGTCGGCATCCGACTCATAGCGACCCTCATAGGGTTTTCAATGGCTGACTGTTTCGGGATTGACTTGGGAGTGGATTGCCAGGTCCTTCTCCCATTTTTGCGGTGCTGGGAATTGAACTCAGGACCTCAGAGACTACAGCGCAGCGCTCTACCAACTGAGCTAAATCCCAGCCCCCTTTGAATGTTACACTCTGCTTAATATTTTTACGTTCTACTGTGTCAACTGCAGGGGCTTTTGTGATTCAAAAGAAAGGTGAATAGAAAAATATTTTCTAATTAAACATTCATTTCTTCCTTTAGATACTATTTGTTGGTTACTCACTCTATGGCAGGCACTCTGTAGATCTTAGGGACACAATAAGAAGATGCTCACCATCTACCAAATCATGACGACATACAAAAAAAGCTATATTGATGTGGGGTAAGCCCTACGATAAAAGTGATATACAAGAGTCTGATGGGAATGCGGAGGGAAGAATATCATACTTGGCCTGGGGAATAGGCCCACAAGACTTCTCATTGGGAACATGGAAAGGAATTTGCATATTGTCAAGGGTATTCTAGCAAAGACACAGTATGCACAAACACTTAGAACTAAGGGAAAGACGGAACATACGGGGAAATAGCTGGAGGTGCTTTCATCTGGCCCACGTTTGTGGAGTATCAGCTACTGCCAGATACTGACAACAGAGGTGGAAAAAGCATTTTCTTCCCTCAAGGAGTTTAGAGGCTGGTAGGAAGAAAAAGGCCAAGCAAAGTCATGGTTATTATGTGATAAGCACTGTCATGAAGGTACTGGTGTAGTGTATTATTCTCAAACCAACGTGATAAAGGAAGCATCATCAAGGAAGATGACACAACCTAAGACTTGAAGATGTTAGAGTTCACCAGGTGGAGGAAAAAGGCAGAGGAAAAGGAAGAAGATTCCATAAGTTCTCCATGAAGGCATGGAGAGATGAGTGAACATGGGTCATCTGAGGAAAACAAGAAGCCTGGAGGTGTGGCTAGTGTAAGGAATGATGAGGCTAAGCTGGGAAGTCATTCACTCATCCGTTCCACAGATATGTGTTGAGCGTCCATGGTTTTCCTATGGGGTGGCCTAAGATCCAGGGATGTGGTGGCGAAGGCCCAGTCGGTTGGAGGATTGGGGAACACCCATGGTGTCAGGTGGCCCATGGGGCCTGATTTGGGTGGCATGCAGACATGAATTAGGAAACAATGAGTCAGTAGTGAGCCATCATTACTTTTCTAATTCTGGCTACAAAGTAGGTAGGGTCTCACATTCGAGTTATTCAGTCTGTAGCATCACTCTAACATCTTATCTCTCTGTCTTTATCAGAAGGCCATGAGCCTTAGCCTCAGAACACTGGTAGGCAAGAGGATGTAACTAGAATTTAGTAACATTACTTGGTTTCCAGGTGTTTTGCTTTGCTTTGTTTTTTATGGCAAATGGTATTCGTTTTCCAGGAAGAGTGGTTATGTAAAATTTCCTTAAATGTTTTTTGAGTAAAAATAAATGAGTTATTTTGATTAAAAATACTAAAATAGCCAGGTACAGTGTCTCATGGTTACAATCGCATCGACTCGGAAGGGGGAAGCAGGAGGACTGTGAGTTTGAGGCCAAAGGCAGCCTGTGTAACTTAATGAGACCCTGACTCAAAAAGTAAAAATTGGGCTGGTGGTGCAGCCTAGTGGCAGAGCTCTTGCAAACTATGTGCATGGCCCTGGTTTTGATCCCCAAGTACTTCAAAACAAGAAAAACAAAAAGCTAAAATATGGTAGGGTACAGACGCACAGATAGCAAAACTGCGGGTTGATATGGAAATGGCTGAAGCCTAGGATGCCTTGCATCGTGGTTGGGAAGACAATGGAGAGAGGGTTTTATGCCCACAGAATGAAAAGCAAGACTTGGACTATTGGATCCATGAGTGTCAAAGTTCAGTGTGTCCTCTTGGTTCTCAGATCCCTAGCTAGCATGGAGCTTGGCACTTAGTGTATGCTTAATTTGCGGTACCCCAGGGCTTGCCATTTACAACTGATCTTCCTTAAAATCCCAAACTTTTCGTTTATTCCTTCCGTCTAGTCCAGTCATCACTCAGTTGCATGGATGCTTGGAATGAGCTGGAAGCACAGGCATTAGCTGATAGGAGGCTTGTATTACTCAGCTGTTGTTGCTGTAGCAGAAAAGTTAACCCAAAAAACTTATGGAGGAAAAGATTTTTTTGGAAGCTTACAATTAGCGGATCAGTTCATAATGGCAGTGAGGCAGGGTATGTAGTGGACAACCACATGGTATCACAAGGCAGGAGACCAAAGAGTAACCTGGGCTGTGGGTCCAGGGTAAAAACTTCCAAAGACCTGCCCCTGGGGAGGTAATTCCACAAAGCAAGAATTCCACCTCCAAACTTTCATGACCTCTCAGGACAACCCCAACAGCTGCTGACATAATGTGAAAGAACATGACCTCTGAGAGACATTTTATATTCAACCACGGAAAGCCTAGGAATGGATAAGAGTTTCTAGTACTGTGGCCACAAGTGTGTAACCCGGGACCTCCTCCACAAATGTATGGAGTCCTCCTGTGTTAGCTTTTCTTGTCGCCATAACAAAATACCTGACCAGACAACCTAAGGAGGAAGGATAGGTTTATTTGGGTCATAATTCAGAGGATTTCAGTCCATAGTGACAGGGAAGGTATGGCCGAGGAGGCGGCCGGAACGTTTGGCAGAGGAGTCATTCACATCATGGCAGATCAGGAGCAGAGGAAGCTTGACTGGAATAGCAAGACAGATAACCTTCAAAGGCCCACCCTCAGCGACCTACTTCCATTAGCTAGGTGCCACCTCTTAAAGTTCCACAGCTTCTCGTAACAGCACCACAAGCTGGGTACCAAGCATTCAAACATAGGACCTTTGGGGGACACTTTAGATTCAAACTTTCATACTTCCCAGCTTTGTGTTTTGATAACCCTTCAACGTTTCCACCAAATGTCTCTCTGGAGCGTTTGGTGGTCACTCCATTATTCTCAGACATGACAACCAGCGATGATGAGTACTAAAAATAAGTATCTGATACTATTGTCCTTTCAGTAGCTCTTAAGGGGCTTTATGGTTTCTTTTTCTCACTCTTTATTTATTTTATTCAATTTCATTTTATTTGTTTTAGTACTTCAGGGTTGAACCCAGGGTTGTGCATTCTGCAAGTGCCCCACCTCTGAGCTGTACCTCCAGCCCATTTTAATTAATTTATTTTTTTATCTTGAGACAGGGTCCTGCTAAATTACACAGGCTGCCTCTGGCCTTGAACCTGCCATCTTCCTATATCCACCTCCCGAGGTGCTGGGATTACAGGCGTGAGCCACTGTGCCTGGCCCTCCTTTTGTTCTTTATTACTTTTTTTCATTAGTAACAACCATTTATGCATATCATGTTTATGCATTATGATCCTCTTAGCATGTTGGATATGTTGTTTGGACCCTCATTTACACTGTGCCTCACTCCCTGGAGGGCTGATAATGCTCAGAAAAGACGGCGAAAACCTCTTGCAGGGTGTTTGCATAAGCTCATTGGTTCTTGCCTCTTAGCCATGCCAAAAGGTATTTAAAATTCAGTGTTCATTTAGAGCTACTTGGAGTATAGAGCCGCTGGGAAGTTACTAAATAGACACATCGAGCTTGTGGTTCCATCCAGCCTAAATGGTTTTTAAGTTTCTCAATTCTAATCAGGCAGAATTTTAACATTAACGATGATTTCTACGGGGCATCAAGGCACTAAATATATGCTTATTTGGAAAGAATTTAGCAAAAGACTAGAGTGAGGAAGTTGCATGTGTGTCTAAGCTGCTGGTCAGCCTTCCTTGGGCGGTAGTAGGTACCACAGCCACATCAGAACAGCATTGCACGTGACTGCGTGGCCTCTGGCTTCTGGTCTGTCCAGAATACACAGAAAGCAGCCAGCTCTAGGGGAGGCCTCAGAGTGCTGACTGACTTTTCCCTTATCTTGTTTTCACATCAGTAGCAGCAGCTCAATTTCTGTTCAGAGCACGTGTGGGCGGGGGTTCCTCCTGTCCTGCCCTGTGCTAGCTGTTAAAATAAGTGGGTGGTTTATTGCGCTGTTTTTGAAGTGAAGATCGGGCCACCAGTTGTTGGTGATGCCAAGGGTCACAGGAATAATTTGTTCATAGCAAGGAAAAATCAGCACAGCTTGTTTAAAGCAATACATTAACAATCCACTTACTAGCCATTTGACTTTGCAGATAAGAGTTTGGGGGGAAGTCTGGTTGGTTTTTTTTTTTTTTTTTTTTTTGACTGCTGAAGAGCATCAGGTAGCTCTCAAAACATTCAGGTTACCTTTTCAGTCTCAAATAGACTTTTAAAACCTAACACTAGGACCCATAAGATGAAACTGACTACTCATGTTCCAGTAGTGCTTCTTTCCAGTCCACAAAGTACTTTTAAGTATGATGATTCCCATAGACAAGATGAGGAAACCGGAGCTCAGCAGTAGTAAAGAAAAAAGTTGTGACCAAAGCCATGTGGTCTCTGGCTAGTGACTGAGAGGCTAGAACTCAAACCCAGTCCCCTGCCTGCCAGTTTGGGTCTGTTTTCCTTCACCATCCTCCCTCACCCTGTTCCTGTCTTGTCCAAGGTGAACTGGCCATGGGCCACTCAGGATCCAGCACTTCAGTGTCTCGGCAGTCAGTGCCTGGGGGTGGGCAGAGCAGCCATGGAAGATCATTGGGGACTGAGTTGTGTTTTCCCACAGATACATAGGTTCACAGCAGCTTAGTGGCAGAATAAAGGGAAGAGAGGAGCATATATTGAGCAACCAGCCACCGTACTGGGAGCTTCGTGGACCTGCCGTTGTGTGGTGTTGTTATTGTTGTTAGGTGCCGTGGAGTCGGTATCTGACTCATAGCGACCCTGCATACAACAGGCGAAACACTATTGTCAGTGCTTCTCTGCTATTCATAGGGTTTTCAATGGCAGATTGACTTTTGGGAGTGGGTTTCCAGGTCCGTCTCTGAAGCCTACAGCACCTGGTGTTCCCAGGCGGTCTCCCATCCAAGGACTAACCAGGCCCGACCCTGCTTAGCTTCTGAGATCTGATGGGATGGGATGCCACAGGGCCTGCCGCCGTGTGAGGAGTATATATTTATATACCTCCTCATTTCACCCCGGACCACCTCTGGAGACACATTTTCTCACCTCCATCTGACAGCTGAGAGCATCAGGGATTGGAGGTGTAAGGCAACTTGTTGAAACTGCTTATTAAGTAAGTGGTGGGGTCTGAATTTGAATCTAGGTTTGTATGATTCCCAAGCCAGCCCAGTCCAACCCACACCTTCTGTTGATGACAAAACCAGAATGGCAGGATGGCTGCTCTGTCCCACAGTGGACAAACCAGTGCTCTTGGCCAGGGCACCTGGCAGACCACGTCCCTTAGGGTCAGAACATCTCCCTTGTGCCCACCTACACCCCTCTGATTGGGTAACTTTTTGTTATAATTCCTATCGGCCATTGGTTTCTTCTTCCTGTTGCTTTCCTCCTTCCAGAATCCTCCATGGCCCTCATCTCAGCCTGGCAAAAGTTGTTCTAGAGTCACCCTATTTGACCATGTGATTTGTGTATTTTCTCCCCACCTTGTTACAGGTAGGAGGGAACGTCTTGTGAGACTATAGGAAAACAGGACAGCATAAAGTTCAAATGGAGAGAGAGAACGAGGTGTCACTTAGTGACATCCACATGCCCAGTGTGAGCTGCCGGGGTAAAGGTGAGGGACATTAGGCCAGGCATGGGGCTCGCCGAGTGGCTACAATGACCAGAACCTAGAGCTTCCCCAGGGGACCTGCTGGGTTCCAACAGCCCTCCCTCCCCCCTTGGAAATCTGTTTGCTTCATTTCTGTCACTGCTGTTCGTTTTTAACAGGAAGTTTCGTGTATAAATGTGTAACGTGTGCAAACCACATACTGCAGTTAGCCTTTGATCTCTTGGCTTCTGATGGGGCCACCGGGACATGGGAGGTAGAAGGGTGGCACAGATCTATTAGGTGACCACTATACATAGGTTTGGCCTGCAGCTATAGCCCTGTGGCATCCTATCCCGTCAGATCTCGGAAGCTAAGCAGGGTCAGGCCTGGTTAGTACCTGGATGGGAGACCGCCTGGGAACACCAGGTGCTGTAGGCTTGGGAGAAGGACCTGGCAACCCCCTCCCAAAAATCAATCTGCCATTGAAAACCCTATGCACAGCAAAGAAGCACTGACAATAGTGTTTCCCCTGTTGTACAGAGGGTTGCTATGAGTTGGATACCGACTGGACGGCACCTAACAACAACAACAACAACATACATAGGTTATTTCACTTAATCCTTGTGGTACTACTGTGAGGTAGGTGGGTGTTCCATTTTACAGAGGCAAAGACTGAGGCTCAAAGTGGGCAGGTAATTTGCTCAGGGCTTCCTAGCTAGCAAATGACAGAGTAGGACTGGCATGTGGCTTTCTCCCCAGAGCCCTGGCCCTCTCCACTTTCCTATGTACTAGGGGTGCAAGAGCACCTCCCTTCAGCATCTTCTAGCCCCTGATTTCAAAGAGCTCGCCACTCAGAAGAGTGTGGAGTCATGGAACCGGGCTTATATCCTGGCTTGGCGGCAGCCTGGGCTCTTGGCATTTCCTTCAGTCTAGCTGTGCTGTCTCTTCTTCTGTGCAATACCCATAGACAATTAATTGCCTCTGCCTCCACGCTTGCAATGTGTTGTTATTGGTAGGTGCTGAGTCGGGTATGACTCATAGCAACCCTATGTACAATAGAAAGAAATACGCTCCAGCACTTTGCCATGCCCAGCACTATATCAGTGCTTGTCTGCTGTTTATAGGGTTTTCAGTGGTGGATTTGTTATGAGATTGTTTCAGGAGTGGGCTGCCAGGTCCTCCTCCCATTTTTTGCAGTGCTGAGGATTGAAAATATCTCAAAGGAAAAATAATACTTCATTTTGAAGTACTCAAAGACTTGCGCTGGTTTAACAGTGCAAAGTGAAAAGCACTCAAATGTCCAACCAGGAATCAAGTAGTTTAAATTGTTGTTGTTGTTGTTAGATGTTGTTGAGTTGGGTCTGACTCATAGTGACTCTGTGTACAGCAGAATGAAATGCTCCAACCCTTCGCCATGCCCAGCACTGTTGTCAGTGCTTTTCTGCTATTCACAGGGCTCTCAATAGCGGACTGTTTGGGGGGTGGATTGCCAGGTCCTTCTCCCAAGCGTGCAGCACCTGGTATTCCCAGGTGATTTCCCATGTAAGGACTACCCCGGCCGACCCTCCTTAGCTTCTGAGATCAGGTGGGATCGGATGCTAGGGTGCTTTGTGAGACATCTCAAATGACAAATCTTAAACTATTTGGAGGTTAAGCTCCAGATGGTGTCATTCTTTAACTCTGGAGCTCAGTCAAGGGCACCTGCAGCCTGGCAGCAGACCCAGAGGCGGTGCTGTTGTCCATGGTTCCCCCATCAGGAGCCTTGTGCATCTGGACCCGCTCTGCCGGTAAGTGTGCAATGTGGGAAGTCAGCTTTGGTACCAGCAGAGCCTGGTGTGCTGAATGTCTGGGAAGCCTGGAGAAGCTTAGGCAGCCATCTTCCCTTCTTGGAGCCATCCTGCTGTTGGAGTGAAGAAGATGCCATGGCCTGGGATGCGCTAGAGACCTAGACATTGTTCCTCACAGATTTGGCTGGAGATCCAGTTCCTGAAGCCTTTACACGAGGGCAGAGTCTGCAGTGCTGAATGCACTGATTTGCCAGTGAGACCCCCGTCTGTTCCTTCGTTTGGGCCTTAATCTGACCCAAACAGACAGAAAGTACATTTTTAAAAAAATCATCCACTAGGAACCAGGTGTAGTGGTGCATGCCTGCAATCCCAGAACTGCAGAGGCTGAGGCAGGAGGATTGCGAGTTCTTGGCCAACCTGGGCTACATAGTGAGTTCAAGTTCAGCCTGAGCTACGTAGCAAGACCCTGCCTCAAAAGAACCAAGGACTGAGGATATGGCTCCTGGTAGAGCACCTGAGCAGGGTCCTGGGTTCAAGTCCCAGCACTGCACACACAACAAAAGAGTCATCTCCCAAGTTTAGGATCTTGGTAAACTTTACGGTTTAGTCGATAAACTTAACAATTTATTTAAAAACAACTACATCTTTAGTTTTTTCATATTGGTTGAAAAACTTAAGGTTTCACACGGTCACCCTGTTCATGCTATCCATTAATTTCTGGTTCTGATGTTAACGGTTTGGGATTTAATAGGCAGAGGAAGTATATTATTAACAGGTGAGGGGTCATTTTGCCTGGGTAAACAATCACCTGCCTCAGGCAATGGCTTGCTATGTGAGTGAGGCCAGGAAATCTTTGTATGCTCAGAACTCCAGCAGATGGTGGTCCCCATTTCACCAGATCACCATGGTTCACCACAAGAAGAACCCTAGTGCCTTGGGTTATAGTTTCTATTTTATGTTGAAAAAGTCTCAGTCCCCAGCATTCTAATCCTGGTACTAATTCGCATGCTTGCATGATTGTGTTCCATCTGCTTTGAATTTCTTGACTTCTTCCTCCTAGGGCATTAAGAGATCTAGAAGTTTTTTGGGAGGGTCCGAGGATCCTATTGATTGACTTTTGGATGACAGAGAAAAAGATGGTGGGAAATATTCTAATTCGGTCTTTTTATTGTGTGCTGTACCCTGAAGTTCCCCCAGGGTAATTAACATCAAATGCAAAAAGCTAAATGTTCCAGTCTAAAAGGCAGTGGGAGAAATTACTTAGCATGGAAATAATAAAGTGAACTCTTCTTAATGACAGTGAGGTAACTGCAGTGGCAAGTTCTGCTGGTCAGGCGCTTTTTGAGCACTACTTACAGTTTCCAACATCTGTGGGCTTTTCAAAATGAGCTTGTTCTTCCTTCTAACATGTGTCTTAAGGCTCTGAGCCCCAGGGGGATGCGGAAGTCTGCCCAGGGGACCTTCCTTGGATCCACATGTATTACCCAAGCATCCACTAACTGCTCACTACTCTTGAGAAACTAAGGATATTTGGGGTAGAGTTTTGGAGCAGAGTTTTGCCACCATCAGTGAGGGCTTTGTAGGCTGTGTAGGAATTTAGAGAAACCAGCGCTGGTTGACCTTTTATGGGCTCACTTGGCTTAATGGTTGCCTTTTGAGTAGTCAGGTTTGGGGTCCTGTGGAGCATCTGAATCACAGCGTCCCAGTATCTTTCTCCGAGAAGGTGTTGGAAGCAGCTCACATGTCTCAGCTTTGAAAGTACTGCCTGCTCTTTATCTTGATTCAAGATGGCCTTATGAAAGGTCACACAGGCCACCCAGGTATAAGAATAGTTTCCAGGGAGACCTGAGCACTGGGGCCTGGGTGCTTCAGCTGCAGCTCACAATGAGAGCCGATGGCTGGTGGAATATTACCAAGGCCATTTTCTCTAGAGAGGCTATAGATGGTGGACTCCGGAATCCATTGCTTTTTTTTTTTTTTTTTTTTTTAACTTATTTTGTTTCTTTTCATAAAGCACTTCATTCCTGGCTGGGTGTGGTGGTGCATGTCTGTAATCCCAGCACTCAGGATCAGAGGTAGGAAGATCCCAAGTTCATTCCTGGACTTCTTTATAGACTGAACTTTCTAGATGTAGCAGTGAGTAGACATAGGCAACTATCTTACATTTTCTTTATTTAGAAGAGAGAGAGAGAGAGAGAGAGGAGGAGGAGGAGAAGAAGAAGAGGAGGAGGAGGAGGAGGAGGAGGAAGAGGAGGAAGAGGGAAAAGGAGGTCACACGTGTAAAAATTCCATGAGTGAGGAAGGATTTGCTTTAGGCCTCCAAGCTTAGTAACCTCCACATGGGAGGTTTGGTTTGGTTTGGTTTGGTTTGGTTTCTTGTCTGTTCACAGACTCATTGGTGTAGCAGAGACTGGCCTGGAACTTGCTATGTAGACCAGGCTGGCCTTGAACTCCCATCAATCCTCCTGCCTTAGCCTCCAGAGTGCTGGGATTACAGGCCTGCACCATACCTGACTAAAGCTTTAGCGTTTAATGCCACCCTTGAATTCAGATCTAGGGCTTAGGACTTTAGAAAGTGTAGGTTGTTTGGAAGAAATCATCTTCTAAAAAATAGATTTGAGAGTCCTCTCCTCAGCCATCCCCTTTCAGAGGCTTCTATTATTTGAGTGTTGAAAAGGTATTCAAAGGTCTTGTTTGCACATCTGGCTGGCATGGGAAAGTTCCTCCCAGGAAGGTCTGGAGCAGTGGCTCCGTTGCTAACAATTTGTGTTGTTAAGCTGGCCAGTGCACATTCTGCATTTTGCTCCAGCACCCTGGATACGGGATTCTCTTAGGAAATGACAGATCCTCACAACTTCGTATGTAGTGGGGGGAGGAGGCTCAAGGATAGCCTTTGGAATAATGAGTTGGAGGCTTGTCCCTCTCCTGATGTTGGAATGGAAAAAGGAGTCAAAGGCTTTCAGAGGAACAATGGGGATGCATGGTTATAGAAATTCTTGGTTAGAAGGAGCACCGAGAAGTTACATGTATATACACAAAAATAACATCCTGCAGCTTAGCTCATATACTTAAAAGAGAATAAGATATAGAGAATTTCAAAGGCACATTCCTATTGATTTTCTCATGTATGTACCAAGCAAAGGGCTGGGATTTAGCTCAGTTGGTAGAGCGCTCCGCTACAGTCTCTGAGGTCCAAGTTCAATTCGCAGCATGGCAAAAATGGGAGAAGGACCTGGCAATCCACTCCCAAAGCAATCCCGAAACAGTCAGCCATTGAAAACCCTATGAGGGTCGCTATGAGTCGGATACCGACTCAGCGGCACCTAACAACAACAACAACATACCAAGCAAAAGGTCATACCATTCCAGGTAAAAGAAAATGGTTTGTCTCTATCTACATCTGTATGTATTCTTCAGTAGTGACCTTGGTCCTAAATCCTTTCAGCATGCCTATTAGTCCACAGTGAAATGAGTAAAGAAGAACACTTCCCACAAGTTGCCTGATGATCTCCTTTGGGAGGAAGCACCCTGTATTCTAGATTGTACCTTTCCTCCCTTTTTGGTATTAAAACATCCTTCTTGAATGGACTGATGATGATAGTTGGTAGTGGGGATTTGAGCTTCAAATTCTTACTGGCAAAAACTAAAAGGGAACAAATCTATACGATCCACCTCTATCCTACTGGCTCCTCTTTTCAAAAGGCATTTGTCCATAAAATCCAAATCACTGGGGCCAACTGGTCTACCCAGAGCCTTATGAACCCCTCAGACACTTGACACTCCCCTGCTCCTTCTCTCTCAAGAAGAGTCTAGAACCCTTCTCTGCAGACTTTTCTAGTATTTCCCGCCCACACCCAATGGGGAGTTGTAGGTCTTTTCCCAGCCTGTGCCTCCTCTGCTCAATGCCCTCCCTCCTATCCCTTCTCCATGAAGCCTTCTAGGTACACTTTGTGAGAGAACTGATTTGTCTTGGCTCCCTCTGGCCTTCCCAAGCATGTGACCCATACTTTGTGATAGCCCTTACCATGGTAAAAGAGGATTATCTAAATGAGCTTCTTCCTCACTAAGCTGTGAGGTCCCTGACAGGGTATCATCTTTTCTTTTTGTTGTTAGTAAGCATAATGCCTGCTAAATAGGCGTATTTTCGGAATGATTAAATATCCTAAATTTCAGGCTGCAGTTAAAGCCTTTTGTCTCCTTTGTCTCTCTCAGTTGCAATGAATAGCTAATCTCACGTAGTAACTTCTGATGCGTGAATACTATGATGGAGTTCCTCTTTGGCCATCTCGTCCCCTGATATACTGATAGTAATAGAGAGCACTAGAGCAGACATTTGAAACCTGGGGTCTGATTCAGACACGGCCCCAAGTCACCTATATTTTTCAGTCTGGGGTTTCTGTCCGTAAAGGAACGTGATTGAGAGTGAGCCTCTCAGAAGTGCTCACCATCTTCAACATCCTGTGAAGAAGGAGGGGAGGGAGGGGCCCTCAGAGGTGCGATGCTAACTGGTCCTCAGGGAGTTTCACTAAATCATTTTGGACTTTATTTGGGTTCTGAGGATTGAACCCGGGGCTAAGCCTGTTCTCTACCACTAAGTTGCACTCCCCAGCAAATCCCTATTTGTTCATTCCTTCTTCCAACATATTTTATTACCAAGTGGATGGTACTATTCATTTCAGGCAACAGTAAGTTTGATGTTGGTGTGAAGCTTGACGTTATCTTTTGGGAGCCATGTAATATAGACGATTATAGAGCATGTCCCCATTGTGGGCTTCAAGTTTTCTCACCAGCTGAATGTTTCTAATAATCCTTCTGTCATAGATATGGAAAGAAAGAAATGGAAATGTGTAAGGTATGCAGCCTGATGCCTGGCGGATAAGAAGTGTCCGATGCATGGCCATTTCCCATTATTTTCCTTCCATGCAGAGAGCATGCTCATAACTCTTGACGCAGCCAACTTAACATGATAAACTCATTCATACTGTGGTGTCAGAGGCTTAAAACTCTTCCCCTTCCCTTCCTTAGCCTCGCCTTCATGTCTACGTTGTAAGGGAGGCTCCGAGAGACGACAACTTCCATATCTTTCCCTCAGGAAGAATTTGGTAGCGATGGAATTTCAGGAGTGAAGAGTGTCAGGGGAGAACAGAGAGTTTGTCACTTTCAGGTCAGCCCCTATGGAAGTCAGCCACGTGCACTGTGTGATGTGAGTAGGGTTTTGTTTGTTTTTGTCTTTCTTGTTTGTTGTTTGAGACAGAGTCTCTTACTATGTAGCCCAGGCTGGCCTTGAACTCACAGTTCTCCTGCCTGGGCCTCTCAAGTGCTAGGATTATAGGCATGCCTGACTATGCCTGAGCGGTGTGATCTTTAACTTTACTAAACCACAAGAGGAAGGGGAACACGTGTGGGTATCAGAGAGATAAGCGATTCAATGTGTGTGTGTGTGTGTGTGTGTGTGTGTGTGTGTGTGTGTGTGTGTGTGTGTGGTGTGATGCTTTGTATATAAGGAGAGGCAATTAGTCCCATTGAAAACTCTCCTTCCTCCCTTCCTCCCTCCCTCCCTTCCTCCCTCCCCCCCACCTTCCTTCGCTCTCTGGCTAGGTGGGTCCCACCATAAGTAATCAATGACAAGACAGTCACCCCTGAGTCCTAGGGAGGCTCACAACACATAGGCGGAGTGGAAGTAGGCACAGGCCAGAGGGTAGAAGTGGTGAGGAGGTCTGAGTGGGAGGCAAGGAAGGCCAGGCATTGGCACCTCACAAGTGCCTTACAAGGGCACATTCTAGGAATACTTGTGTCTACAAGTCTGTGGAGCGTGCTGTCTGGGTTCTTCAGCCTCACCTTGGCCTTATTACCACCTCATTCTGTGCCATGGCACAGACACATGTGGGAACAGTCCTCAGGTTTCCTAGTGGAACTGATAACCCATGCTTATGTTGGGCAAATCACCTGATTTCCTTTGTTGACAGGTGCTGTCCCGTTGGTTCTGACTCATAGTGACCCTATGTACAACAGAACAAAACACTCTCAACACTGTGCCATGCCTGGCACTATGTCAGTGCTTCTCTGCTATTCATAGGGTTTTCAATGGCTGATTGTTTTTGCGAGTGGGCTACTGGGTCATTCTCCCAAGCCTACAGCACCCAGTATTCCCAGGCGGTCTCCATCCCAGGACTAACCAGGCCTGACACTGCTTAGCTTCTGAGATCAGACAGGATCAGATGCCAGGGTGGTATGGCTGGTTTCCTCAGGCCATCATTTTTCCATCTCTAAAACGGGAACACTAATCCTACCTTTGATGTCTCCTTCACCACACAGCCCTCTCACAAGGATACTCTGTGGACAACTCAGTCAAAGCAAAGAATCATAAGGCTAAGAGTGAAGACTCATAATGCTAAGAAGAACTCCAGGGTTCATTTCCTCTATTTCTCTACCTCCAGCAAAGTTCTCCACACAATAATACCCACATCAGACAAAAGAACATGTCAGGGCAGAAAGACCACCAAGGAAGGGGGAATCCACAGCTTCCGCTTGGCTGAAAGCCGAGTTGGAAGGTGTCATGCCAGCTTTGCCTCTTTTTTCCCCTCCTGCATTGCTGTTCATCATCAAGTAATTTAGGGCATTTGGAGAGGGAAAAAAAACCCCAAAACCAAAACCTTCTCTGGAAACGAGGGAATGATTTGCAGCATCTGTTCCTTCCTTTTTAATTGAATCTGTTCTTCTCAGATACCAGCCGCAAGTGCCAAAGTCAGCAGTGGGATTCAGCTGTGTACATTTTGAAGGAACTGGAAGATAAATTTATGTGCACTATACGGATGCAGATTGCACAGAAACCAGATGGCTAAATTGTCCTCCAAGTCCCCTGAAGGGTGGTGGCCGATATGAAGCTCTAGGGTGAAAAGAGGGGGAGGTCAGTTAACTTCCTGGAGGAGCTTCCTGGTAGGCACTCGCCCAGGGTGAATGTGGCCACTTCCTCCAGAGGAGAAGGGAGGTCCCAAGAGAAACCAAAGAACACCAAGGTTCTCATGTTTCCATCCACCCTGCCCCGAGGGACAGCCTAGCAATGCTAGGGTGCAGCTAGCCCGAGATCTTTTTCTCTTACATTTGCAGCCTTGTTGAGCACCAGGAGGGCTAAAAAGGGAAGCTAGGGGGTTTCCCAGGATGGGATTTAGCTCAGTTGGTAGACCGCTGTGCTGCAGTCTCTGAGGTCCCGAGTTCAATTCCCAGCACCACAAAAATGGGAGAAGGATGTGGCAATCCACTCCCAAGGCAATCCCGAAACAGCCATTGAAAACCCTATGAGGGTCACTAGGAGTCGGATACCTACTCGACGGCACCTAACAACAACAGGGGGTTTCCCACCCCTGAAAGTGTCCAGACAGCTCTGGCTAGAAGAATCTGAGTGCTGGAGGCAATGGGGAGCCTCAGTGGGCTTCCTAGGCACCTTCCTAGCTCTGATGTTCAAGAACAAAAATCCCAGAAACCTAGAAAAGTCCACTGACCACAGCTTTTTTTTTTTTTTTTTGGTGGTACTTGGGGTTGAACCCAGGGCCTTGCACGTGCTGGACCACTGAGCTGCGCCCCCAGCCCATTTTTTTTTTTTTACTTTTTTTGAGACAGGGTCTCACTAAGTTACAGAGACTGCCCCTGGTCTCGAACTTGCCATCCTCCCGCCACTGCCTCCTGAGCTGCTGGGATTACAGGCGTGAGCCACTGCGCCCAGCTAACCACAGCTTCTTAAAAGCAGTTAGGTGTCCAGTAGTGGAGATTTTGCTCTAGGATGAAGGAACAGTGGTAGTTCAGGGAGGTAGGTACACTACGGAGCTGAGCCACGGAAAGCTCATCAGGTGTTCATCTTCTTTCTCTGAACTGCCTACTTTCTGCGCCTTCGGAACCAGAACTCAGAGGCTGTGATGGGCCACCATCTCCCCACTACTTCTGGAGCCCTGAGACCAGACAAAGCAGCTTGTCATTACTGTTCCTCATTTTCCGGCTGGCACACCGAGGCTCAGAATGGAGACCCTGGTCCTCAGGAGTGCCACAGGAGGAAGACAGGCCTCGGTGTGGGAAGTGAGAAGCCAGGCCATAAGCTGACTTGTGGCATCAGACAAATATGCCACGAGGATCCCACCCGTTCGAGGCAGGAAGGCATGCGTTATCACAACTATGGTGATAGATCTGTTCCGGTGAAAGCCTTTAAAGGAACAGCCTAAGCAAGTGGAGTAGGTAGGCTGGGATTTAGCTCAGTTGGTAGAGTGCTGCGCTGCAGTCTCTGAGATCTAAAGTTCGATTCCCAGCACCACAAAAATGGGAGAAGGACTTGGCAATCCACTCCCAAGGCAATCCTGAAACAATTAGCCATTGAAAACCCTATGAGGGTCGCTGGCACGTGACAACAACAACAAAGCAAGTGGAAGGCATAGCCTAGCGTTAGCCTCTGAGCCATTGTAATTTGTCCAAGGAGATAAGCTCTTTGTTAGCAAGTGTGAAGACACTATAGGCAGCTTGCACTTTTCTGAGGGCCAGGCCCAAATTCTTAGCAACAGTGTTTCAGAGACTCATAGTATTTTATCCTGCAGACGTTAGAACGTTAGAGCTTGGATCTGTCCCAGCCTTTCCCAGATCTGGCTGCTTATCAGAGTCATCTGGGGAGTTTTTGAAAACATCGATGCCCTGAATGTCCTGCTGAAGATTCTGATCCAGTAGTTCTTGGGGCCCCTGGGGCCCTGGGAAGATGCACTTTTGCTCAGCCCCCTTAGCAATTCAGATACGTGCACAGCGTGCTTACCTGATGTAGTCCATCCGTTTATCAGATCCTTTTGTCCTGGTCCGAGGCAAGCTCTGGCTAGGTTACAAAGAAAGAGATTTCAGTCGCTCACAGGACTGATGGGAGCGTGGGTCACCAGGCTCTGAAAACAGGCATGAGCCAAGGGCATCACTGTGACCCTTGCCACAGCCTCTCCCAGTTGCCCACTGCCCAGAGGGTCCAGGTCCCTGATAGGAGCAGTCAGTCGGCTTGGTCCAGGCCACATTGCCTGGGTACTCTCTGCTAAAGGCTGTAAGAGAGAACATCTGCTCTGTCAGCTGCTTTGGTGGGGTGCCGCTCTATCCCGTGTTGGGATTCTAGAATGTTCTCACTCATGCTGTCCAGATACTGTTGTTGTTAGGTGCCCTCGAGTTGGGTATCCGACTCATAGCAACCCTCACAGGGTTTTCAATGGCTGACTGTTTCAGGATTGCCTTGGGAGTGGATTGCCACGTCCTTCTCCCATTTTTGCGGTGCTGGGAATTGAACTCGGGACCTCAGAGACTGCAGAGCAGTGCTCTACCAACTGAGCTAAATCCAGATACTAGAGGGCCAAAACAAGAGTGGCTCTCTCCAGTGCTGCCTCCAGGTGTTCATCAAGACTGTGCTTGGACTCCTCCACCGTTGGGGAGCTCATCTCCTTACAAGGCAGACTGTTCTCTCTCCGTCTGCTAGGAGTTTCTCACATGAAATTCAGATCTGCCCACTCATTGGCCATTAGGTTGGAGTCTTTTCCAGAATCCCAGCTAAGCATCCTTCCCAGACCTTTAAGAAGAAAACCTCCCGGACCTCCGCTTCTGCCTTGACTGTAAAATCCGAATTAACTGAGAGGCAGACCCTTTCCTCCAGGAACGTGGTCCAGAGATGATGTGATAAGGTGGAGAGAGCTCAAGATCAAGCTCAGCCCTGGCTCTGATTCCGGCCTCTGCTGCCAATTATTTCAGACACATGGCTTAACAACCAGTGGCCCTCAGTTTCCTCATCAGTGAGATGGGATACTGTGGGGGGGTGGGGGGATTAAGCCTAAATGGCGCAAGCACACTTCCCCCTCCCATCCTGGCTCACAGCGAGTCCGTGTCAGCTGACAACAGGAAGGCAGGGCGTAACGGTGGCTAAGAAAAGAAGTTTCCAGCAAACCTCACTTGGCACCTGGGTCCACACACTGCGTCACCCCACACACGTCATCTGCCTTCTCCTTGGCTCCTGTGTATGGGCGCAGTAATGGTACCCGTGTCACAGAGTTGTTCTGAAGATTAAATGAGATAGGTGTGAGAGGCTGACATAGTGCGCCTGGCACATATGTAACGCTCATGAGATGTTATTTCTTGCTGTTACTGATTTGCGTGTAGCAGGAGGACTCTGTGGTCTGGATGGACCTGGCCTCGCCGCCATTGAAGGGAGGCCTCTTTCAGAGCAATCATAGCATTGCTGTCAGTGCTCATTAAGAGTGAGGCTGCGCACGTGTGCACCGTGCAGACCCCGTCCAGAAAGCTTCTCCGTCAGCAGAGCCTCCCTGACTGGTGCGGCTTTGGCGGAACTCTCATCTCTTAAGGGCGCTGCTGAAGTTCCACGCCAGGAATTGCTGGAGAACCATCGATCAGAAAGTCTGTAGTAACCACTGCTCCTTTCCCCCACTCCCCTCTCCCCGCCCCATCTGCCTTTCCCTCGCTGCTTTAAAGCACCCACAGAGAGGCACACCCCCCTTTTCTCTCTCAACGCAGGGAATAATTACAAAACCAAAATCCAAACATCCAGCAGAAGTTTATGCTTCAGTCTCAGAACTCAACATATGGCTTCCCATCAGTGCCAGATTCTGCCAACCACAGGGGGAGGGCTTCCGCCTCCACCATGGCCCCCCAACCTCGGACCATTTGCCAACTGAGGCAGCAGCCCTCTGCCAAAGAGTAGGGGGTCACAAGGTTCAGCTCCTTGAATTTTAGTCCAAACTCTGTGTTCCTTTTGAGGACACTCCAGAAATAAGAGATTCCCATGCCATTGCAACACGCACCTTTTAGCAACAGAGACTACTACCGAGATCAGAAAGGAATTTTGGTCATGTTGCACTGTGCCTCCGTTGAGGCAGAAAAGCTGCGTGATGGGGGCAAGAAGCTGAGTCTGGTGAGAACTTCAAGAAGAAAGGGAACCTTGGGACATGAATAGGGACTTTATCATCCTGAACGGAGACTATCTGTCCATTCTGTGGTTTGAGACAGCAGATGTCCTTTGATCTTCTGAGGCCAGTTTCTACTGGGAAACTTTGCTCAGAGCTTTCAGTCTGGACTGCTCTAAAAGGATGTTTGTTGCTGTTCGGTGCCATGGAGTCCAGTCCGACTCATAGCAACGGTCATAGGATTTTCAATGGCTGCTTGTTTTTGGATTGCTTCGGGAGTGGATTGCCACGTCCTTCTCCCGTAGAAGGAGGTTTAGGTTGTAGACAGTGGCTCTCTCCACTCTCAGGCAGATCACAACCTCATGATTGCCTACTTTGAGAAAATTCTTGTCTGAAGCATCAACTCCCATCTTGAAAACCTATAATATCACTCCAGGCTGAACGGGGAAGCCCCAGCAAGTTTTCTGGAAGGGAGACAGAAGGAGAATCCTCCCCTCTTCTTCACCCAGTGGAGGACCTTGGATGTGGCTGCGTTGGCCTCAGGCTTTACAAATCATGGAGGGGTTCGTTGATTACCATCTTAGCTCCCTGTGTCCCTCCCACCCAAGTGTTGACAAGGATCGATGCCTGAATTTCCCATAGCAAGGCTGAGGTCTCAGTATAACCAGCTGAACAAGACCCGGCCAGCAGCTGGGGATCAGATCCTCCTGTTAGGACCAGCCCGTGTTCAGGAGGTTCATTCAGGGGACCTCTTGAGTCTGGCCTCAGCTGCTTCCATGGGGAGAGATCTTGTCTTTCAGATTTCAAAGAATTCCCAAGTTTCACCAACTCCCCGGTGTCTCAGAGTAAGAGGGACCAGAGGGGAGTTTCTCTCTTCCCTGGCCACCTCATGCTGCCTTTCAGATCCTCATTGTTCACCTCCAGAACAGCCACATCCAGGGCTGCCTGATGCCCCGAGTGCCAGGTCCCCTCTCTGCCACCAAAGAAGTCATCCTGCCTACAGTCCCACCAGATAGTCACATTAGCACATCAGGGACGTTAGCCAGTGGGTAGGGCATCGGGAGGAGGGTGTCCTTGCTACACCCACACACCTGGCCCTGTGTTTCCACCACATGCATTAGGTACGGCCCTAGTTACAGATCAGAGAGGCAGAAATGCCACAAACGGCCCTGGCGCTTGTAGATGTCAGTTGCCCCGTGTGGGGGTTGGGGAGATGGAGGCTATATTTAGCCTTCTCGGGTACCCCATGTTCAACAGAGACAGCCCCTTAGAGAAGGTGAATTTTCCACTGCTGTCCCACGTGCTGTCACCGCAGGTGCCTTCTGGCTGACCAGAGCTGCTTGTTCCCCAGGAACTGCTGTGGCTGTTGGTGGCAGTTCTGCAACTCTGAGAAGCCACAGGAGGCCTGGTCAACCATCAGCAAATAACTTCCTGTTTCCTCCCCTGCCCTCCCCACCGGCCCAGCCCCTGTGACAGCAGGCCAGCGCTTGCATGGTGAGGATGAACCCAGCTGGGAGTGGATTTATTTTTATTTTTTTCTCTTTTTTTGTGGTACTAGGAGTTGAACCCAGGGCCTTGCGCCTGCATGCTTTGCAAGTGCTGGACCACTGAGCTGCACACCCAGCCCATTTTTTTACTTTTTGAGACAGGGTCTTGCTAAATTACGCAGACTGACTCTGGTCTCGAACTTGAGATCCTCCCGCCTCCATCTCCCGAGCCGCTGGGATTACAGGCTTGCGCCACCGAGCCCGGCGTGAGTGAATTTCTCACCCACGTTTTAAACGCACTCAGGAACGGAAATGCATTCATACCTAGTCCAGTGTTTAAGGTAATTCACGTAGAACTTGGCTTGTTCCAAACTACCTACACTAAAGCCCCAGAACCCCAAATTTCTGGTAGATCATTGAGACAGTACAGGGCATCAGTGCTTAGTGTGGGCAAGGATTTATGGAAGGCTGGGATGTCCACAGACCTGGGTTTGAATCCTGCCTCTGCTACCTCCAGCTGCATGACCTTGTCACTTAACCTTTGAGTATCCGCTTCCTGATCCATAAACTGGAATAAAGGTGGATGCACTGGTCCACGCCTGTAATCCCAGTGATTGCTCTGGAAGCTGAGGCAGGAAGATAGCAAGTTCAAGACCAGAGGGAGCCTACATAATTTAGCAAGACCCTCACTCAAAATAAAAAATAGAAAATGGACTGGCGGTGCACCCTTGTGGTAGAGAATTTGCAAAATCTGTGCGAGGACCTGGATTCAACCCCCGTAGTACTGCAAATCAATCTATCTATCTATCTATCTATCTATCTATCTATCTATCTATCAACTTGCCTCACAGGATTGTTTCAAGGTTTAGTATGATGATATATGCAAAAGCAAAGTAACAGTACTCAACAGAACCTCTGTAATAGTCCTTTTATGTTAATAGCAATAATAGGGGGAAGAATTTTTGTGTATGATGTTGTGGAATTGAATACAGGACCTGTGCATACTCAACAAGTGCTCTACCGCTGAGTTACCCTCCCAGCCCACGAATTTGTTACATTTTAATTATTTAATTGAATTAATTTTACTTTATTTAATTTTAATGTTTAGTTAATGTTTAGTTTTATCAATGTTGGGGGTGGAACCCCTGGTCTGTGCATGTTAGGCAAAAGCTCTACCACTGAGCTGCACTGCCCACAGCCCAGAAATTATTTTTGATTGACACCAGTAAAAGGACAATAGAAGAACTGGAGGAGCTAATTCATGGAGCCTGTGTGTTTTGTGGAGGAAGGGATAAGGTAGAACCAGCCTCTTTCTATTCTAATCTGATACGAAGCCTTTGAGTGACTTGGGTAATAGAAACAAAAAATAAGAGTGACCTTGTGTCCAGACACTGTATTTAAGAGTCTAGGAGTGATAATCTTAATCATCAGTATAGCCTAAGGTGGTGGATATTTTTACCACTGCCCCAGGTCTTTGATACCTTCTGATCCCTCCCTGATTCATTGATTACCTTATCTGATCTTTTTACATAAAATAGGAATCTTTTCCAGTCTTCCTTGCTTTATTCTTTTCCAAAACATTGCAAGCCATATTTGTTTATTATCTGTCCTCTCCCCTTAATGTGGCAGTCCACTCCCGATGCAATCCTGAAACAATCAGCCACTGAAAACCCTATTAGGGTCGCTATGAGTCAGATAGGACTCCATGGCACACAACAACAATTCCTCTTGAATGTAAACTACCTGAGGGCAAAGAACTTTCTAAGGTTTGTTCACTTCTTTATCTTCAGGGCTAGAACAATGTCTGGCACATAGCAGATGTTCAATTAATATTTGTTTAGAGAATGGATGATTCTAGATCCATGTTGACAACACGTTCCAAATGACCAGCCAAGCTCTTTGTAGAATTTTGTTAATTAGAGTAACTGAATCTTCTACCCACTCTTTTTTTGTGTGTGTATGTGTGTGGTACTTAGGGGTTGAACCCAGGGTCTCACCCATGCTTTGCAAGCGCCCTACCCCTGAGCTGCACTTGCAGCCCATTTTTTACTTTTTATCTTGAGACAGTTCCTTGCTAAATTATGCAGGCTGCCTCTGGCCTCGAACTCTCAATCCTTCTGCCTCAACCTCCCAGGTGACTGGGATCACAGGCATGCACCACTGCACCCGGCTTCTACACACTCTTAAAGGTACAAGTAGGAGCATGGTGGCTGAGTACACCACTAGACCTTTTTTTTTTGCCATAAACGACTTTGCCACATGATATTATTTATCATACGAGGATTTTACTCTAGCTCAGAGCTTGCCTCAGAGTACTTGTCAGGGTGAACTTGCCCGAGAGGTCAGCGATTGCCCTGAATAATAATTTCCCTGAAAAGATCTTTGTTGGAACATCATCCCTTTAAAAGTCCTTAATCCAGCCTGCCTGTTCTGCAGACACTCTGGGATGGGTTATTTAAAGTTATTTCCAGGGGTGTGTGGGTGGGAGGTGGGAACTACATTTGTTACTTAGGGCTTTCAGAAAGCCTGCCAGGGTCTCCTTTGTTCCACCCCAGTCAGTGTACTCTCTTTTAACCCTTCTTTTCCAAATCACCTAACACAACCTCTTCTACTGGGAAGCTCAGCAGCAAATCTCTAGGCACACTTCATCTCCCATGGGCTAAATCACAAACATGTGGCTGCCTTCTTCTCTCAGGTTGTCCCTGAGGAGAGGGAGTGGAGAATCGCAGAATGATACGCCTGGAGTGTACTGTGGATAGATGAGCCAGTTGCATAAACCTTTCATCCTTTGGAGAATGCTTGTTTCTATGGTACAGTGCATTAGTCCTTGTAGTTTTAAGAATAAAAGTGTTGCATTGCATTCAACTGGTCCTTCCCAGTGCCCTGTACCCTTCACGTCTGTTACTTGGTTCAATGCTCAGAAAGCCTCCAGTAGTAGACGAGTTGTGTCCACAAATTACAGATGAAATCAGAGAGGCAGCAGAAGTGGTGACCAGCTGAAGCCTGCTCTTGGTTTGGTTGCTGTGGGTAGTGCAGTCAGAGATGGAGCTCGGGACACCTGCCCTCGCTTCCTGGTCTTCAGGGTTTTTGCTTCTGCCTTTGGCCTCCCCTAACCATTGATGTCTGCAGCCGTAGCACTGTGGCACCTGATCCCATCAGATTTCAGAAGCTAAGCAGAGTCAGGCCTGCTTAGTACTTGGATGGGAGACCGCCTGGGAACACCAGGTGCTGTAGGCTTGGGAGAAGGACCTGGCAACCCACTCCCAAGAAACAATCAGCCATTGAGAACCCTCTGAATAGCAAAGAAACACTGACAATACTGTTTTGCCAGTTGTACGTAGGATGGCTATGAATTGGGCACCCACTCGATAGCACCTAACAATAACCATTTATAGGGGTCCCTCTGATTCTGCCCTCACTCCAGGAGCCCATGGACTAGACACAGACACCTGGTAACTGGCAGTTGATATGGAGTTCATTTCTTTTTTTTTTTTCCCCTTTCCTTCCTTTTCTTCTCCTTTTTTTACTTTTATTTTTGTTTTATTTTTGCGACAGAGCCTTGCTCTATAGCCCAGGCTGACTCAAGCTCTTCATCCTCCTGCCTCTACCTCCCAAATGCTGGGAATGTAGGCATGTGCCACCATGGCCGGCTTCTGTGGAGTCCATTTCTAACTTGATGTCTTGCTTCTGGTTTTCTTGTTTTTGTCAGGTTCCGAGAGAGGGGAAGTGTCTATGTGTTCTTTCTCTAGGCGAATGCTTAGTGGCACCAGGAGCCATCTGCACATCCATGGGAGCTGCCCTCCCCAAGTCCATTATCGAAGCCCAAACTCGGGAAGGAATTGGCCGCCTTTTCTCAATATCCAGTGTGTACTCCCGTCCCTAAGACATTCTTCATCTGTAAGTCAGGTAGTCCTTGGTGTTGCCCTTTAAGCAGAACCCCCATGCCTGGTGTTTCTTTCGCCACAAAACTATAGTAATACCAGCTTTAGAATTGCGGCTATGGCTGGGCATGGTGGTGCATGTCTGTAATCCGAGTGGCTTGGGAAGCAGAGGTAGGTGGATTGCAAGTTCGAGACCAGAGGCAATCTGCATAATTTAGCGAGACCCTGTCTCAAAAAAGTAAAAAAAAAAAAAAAAAAAAGGGCTGGGGCTGCAGCTCAGTGGTCCAGCTCTTGCAAGGCATGCAAGCTCAAGGCCCTGGGTTCAACCCCCAGTACCACATAAACAAACAAACAAACAAATTGTGGCTATGCAGCCGGGTGCGGTGATGCATGCCTGTAGTCCCAGTGACTAGGGAGGCGGAGGCAGGAGGATCACAAGTCCGAGGCCAGGCACTGCCTGTGTAACTTAGCAAGACTCTATCTTAAGGCACAAAGGAAAAAGTGTGCTGGAGGCGTAGCTCAGTGGTACAGCACTTTCAAAGCGTGCATGAGGTCCTGCGTTCAACCCCCCAGTACCACAAAAATCAGAACGGAGGCTGTGCCTCAGGAGCACCCAGGAAGTTTACACATAGGAGTCCCTGGACCCCTTCTCTGGAGATTTTAGTTGAGTAAGCTTAAGAAGAATCCAGAAGTCTATATATTTTAAGAAGAATTCTGTGGCAATTCTGGCAGTTAACTAGGCTTGGAAAACACTGTTTAGATTACCAAGCTCTTTCGTACATACTTTATTTGTTCCTCGCTATACCACCCTGGCGACTGGTCCCCTCTGATCTCAGAAGCTACGCAGGGTGAGGACTGGTTAATCCTTGGATGGGAGACCACCTAGGAATACTGGATTGATGTAGGTTGGGACAAGGATCCAGCAGCCCACTCCAAAACAATCAGCCATTGAAAACTCTATGAATAGCAGAGGAGCACTGCCATAGTGCTGGGCGTGGCACTGTGTCAGGAAGTATTTTGTTCTGTGGTACATAGGATCACTATGATTTGGACCCGACTTGATGGCACCTAACAACAATAGCAGCAGCACACATGAGGAAACTGTTAACCTCCTTTGCAGATGTGACTCAAATATAGTGAATAAAACCTATTCTAAGCCCATAAAGTTAGTGAATCACAGAGTCAAGTCTCCACCCTAAGGCCTTTGTCTCCAAATCTGCTTCTGTTGCTACTGCCGTTTTTCTTGGAGCCTCAACCTCCCATCTCAGTTACCTTGGTGGCGGCCATGGGGGTTGTGGGTTTTTTTCTCATACTCTGATTGTTCACCAGCAAAAGGCCAGGTTCAACTGCTCTTCCCTCTGAGCAACTCGTGGGAGGTTTTGAGAAGACAGGAATGGAGGGCTCCCGGCAGCATTCCACACTACCATCCATGGTCCGTTCCTGGGCCCATCAGGCAGCAGAACCAGACAGGCTCAGCCTCACCCATCAGGCAGCGCAGGGACTGCAGACCAGCGTTCATGGTCAAACCAATGTTTCCACTCAGTTCCAAGAAAGAGTTCTGAAGATGTGGAGCAGAAGCCCGTGGCCACTGGCGTGGAGCATTTGTGGTAAATCTTCCCTCCTCCTATATGCACTGTTTGGGAGTTAGTTCATCAGAGGAAACCTCAAGACCTCGAGTTTCACTGTAATAGGAAGCGTTCAGGGTGGCCCTGGAGGTGGTTCTGGGAAACTGCGTGGATTTTTCCTGGGGCTTCTGGTGGAGTGGATGTCACTGTGGCTCTTTTGCTCTGGCTGGTCCTGTGCCATGGAGTGCTTCTGGGGTTGAAATGCTTGTATGACTTTGGAGGGCACCCTCCTCAAGTCCAGATTCCCAGTGTGGCTGCTGTTTGGGGATTTTAGAAATTGGAGTCTGGACCATCTTTGCCTTTGCTATGGGAGTTTGCTTTGTAGTTATTTCACTCCTCTATAGACGCCTGCAGCTGTAGTCCTATGGCATCCGATCCCGTCAGATCTCGGAAGCTAAGCAGGGTCGGGCCTGGTTAGTACCCGGATGGGAGATCGCCTGGAAACACCAGAAGCTGTAGGCTTGGGAGAAGGACCTGGCAACCCCCTCCCAAAAATCAATCTGCCATTGAAAACCCTATGAACAGCAGAGAAGCACTGACAATAGTGTTTCCCTTATTGTACAGAGGGTCGCTATGAGTTGAATACGGACTCGATGGCACCTAACAACAACAACAACAACAACAATTTATAGACATTAATCCACAGTGTTTAAAAGCCTGGGCTCTGGAGGCAGCCACCTGGATTCAAAGTCTGGTGTTACCACTTCCTAGCTTTATAATTGGCCACTGAGCCTTGACATACTTAGCTGTAAGGTCAGAATGACTCCAGTACCTGAGGGTTCCATGAATTATGGGTAGAGAACCTAGAACGGGGTCAGACTCAGAGAAGGTGCTGTGTAAACGCTCACTGTCACTAGTGTTCAGCGAACATCAAGTGCAGGCTCCACCATTGGAGGACAGAGGCAGCCACATGGAACTATGCCTTGCAGGCGTTCAAAGTTAACTGTGATTGAGGTGCTGTGAAGTGGCAGGGTGTCATGGGCAGAGTATCACCGAGGAGCACTTGGAGTGGTATGTGACGCAGGCGGCAGGGTGGCTATGACCACAGAGGCCTGGGCTAGCCTGAGCTGCCTTCTTGTGGGAGGTAGTGGCATTTTATTTCTCCCCCAGCACGAGGAGTCAAAGCTAGCACTTCACACGTCCTAGGCAAGTGTTCCCCCACAGAGCCATACTCCCAGCCCCTTTTTATTTTATTTATTTTAATTTTATTTTGAGTTAGGATCTCACTTAGTGGCACAGGCTGCCCCTGGTCTTGAAGTCGCAATCCCACTACTTCAGCCTCCCAAGTTGCTGGAATTGGCGAACACCATGACACCTGGCATGGCATTTGATCTTCAAGTGTCAGTAGTCATTAACCAGATGGGGGAAAGGGAAGGACGTTCCAGGGAGAGGCAGCAGCCCACACGGGGCCCCAGAGGCATGAGAACTCTGGCACGTGCAGGGGATGATGTAGAGGATGTGATACGTGAAAAGGAGGTAGGAGGTGAGGCAGAGCAGCCAATGAGCACCCTCAAAAGAACCATGTTGCCCTGGGATTTGGACTGAGGCTGAAGCGAGAGCACCCAGGACTCCTAGGGGCTTTGGAGCAATGTGTTCAAGTTTATATTTTAATAAAAATTACTGTGGTTGCTGGGAGGAACAGAGCGGGAAGGAAAAAAACAAAGCTGGTAACTTGAGCTTCTTACCTTCACTAAATGTGAATGTAGATCATCCACCATTTCAGCAAGAGTCCAACACCAACTGTGGCCAGGAGGCAAGAATTCAGAGCATTTGATGACAGTCTGCCTGTGACATTCAGGGTGTCCTGGACATGGCCAGCTTCAACTGCCTTGGTCCCTGTCATTCCATCGGCGCAATGGGGATTGCACACTGCCTTGCCATAGCTCATCCTTAGGCAGTGTAGGAGCCACTATATGCCATTCCCCCCAAATGGAGCCCACTTAAGAGCCAAAGTGAGGATCGGAAGAATATATTTTCATGTCATGTTGTTGTTTAGTAGGTTATATTTTTGTGGTTCAAAAAGGAAAATGGTAGAGGAAGTCATACATTGATCCAAGTTTGCCCTCCCTTATGCTCCTCCACCCTTTGGCCCCAACCCTGCTCAAGAAACCCCTCCTGTTAGTTTCTTGTATATTCTTCCAGCATTTCTTTGTGCAAAAATGAGAAAATACAAATGCGTCTTTTTACTGTGACATCTTACATAAGTGTGGGAACTTTTGGAATCCATGTCAAGTATATGGACAAGCTCCTTGAAAAGTTAAAAATTGCACTCATGAGGGATTTCCGCGCGCGCGCGTGTGTGTGTGTGTGTGTGACATGCTCTTGCTAGGTAACCCATACCAACCTTGAATTTTTGATTTTTCTGTCTCTGCCTCCAAAGTGTTGGGATTACAGGCATGCATCACCACACCTGGCTTCTCAGAAGAGATTTCTGACTAATCCAGTTATTCCTTCTAGAAGGAAATAAAGGAGAGCACAATCTTTGTTGTGACTTTGCCCCTGCTCTGCAAAATTGGGACAATATTCTGTCTATCTTGACTTCCACTTGGGAAAGTTATAACTCATTTTATGTTCATAAACCACTTTGCACTTTGTGCTGAAGGGATTCTCGGAGTGGGGCTGATTTGATGATTTCCCAGCCAAATACTTCCCTCGTGTTCACTGGTCCCAGGACTTATTTTGTAAAAAAGAATTTAGACTGAATCCTTAGCAAGTTGTTGGGTTTTTCTCCCTCCCCCTCCGGCTCTTCCTCTCAAAACTTCTGACCCTTAATTGGCCACCCGGGCCTCCTCCAGGGCTGGGTGGTTTAAGCTGCATTCTGCCAGGGACCCCCCACAGCACGCATGTGGCCGCCAGTCCCTTCCCGGGATCCCTTACAGAGTTCTTTGTTTTTTCCACCACGTGGGCTGAGCCACACGGAAGCTTTAAGACTCCAGCGCGCAGCAGTGAGCCAGTGCTGGCGGTAATGAGCTAGAACTGCAGGCTCCTCCTGGTCGTAAAGACACCGTGTCTTTCCCTACTATGGAGCGTCATCCTCAATCTCCCAGGGTCACTGGGGAGGCGCGGAGAAAAGTTGTGCATGAGGTGGGGGAGGGTTAGACAAGCTGATCTCCAAGCTGATCTCCAAGATGCCTTCAGTTCTAAAATTACACATTAGCAACATCTTCTTCAGGGGCTGCCTGACCCACAGTATGGAGTTACCCATTACCCACCTCTCGACAGAGACGTGCAACGTGCCTTAGGAGAGAAAGCACGGCGACTCTGTCATCTGGAAACCACAGAACGCAGTCATGGTTTAGGAAGGGATTGGGGTTTTGTTTTACTGGGAAGGTTCCTGGAAGTCTTTTCTTGAAGTTGTGTGTTTATCTTGGCCCTGGGGTAGAACATAAGGCTATTTTCTCTCAGTTGTGGGCTTGGCATGGAAGAGCGTCATTCTGGGCAGCTTTGTGAACTCAAAAAATCTTTGTCCCATCCGAGGACCCAAAGAGATTTTGAGCAGTCATTCCACCTTCCCCACGCCGATTTCCCCAGGCTAACCGCCTAGTTCCATTTCAATGTGGGCCACCGCTGCGGGGCGGGAGAGGGTCCTCACTGGCGTGGATTTCCCCGAGGTCAGAGCAGTGAGCCTTCAGGGTAGGGAACATGCCATGGGTGGCCGCTCTGCCTGGCTCTGAGTTCAAATAAAGGCCGGGCAGCAGGCTGCCCTCTCGCCTTGGGCTTCCCTTAGGAAGTCTAACCCTAGACCTCTGGGTGCCGGTTGGAAGCTGCTCCTCCCCTTTTGGGAATTGGCAGGACATCTTTCTGCGCTTTCTTTCTGCTAGGACCTCTTTTGGACTGGGGTTTAGCTCAGTTGCTAGAGTGCTGGTCTATATTCTCTGAGGCTCTGGGTTCGATCCCTAGCACTGCAAAAATGGGAGAAGGACCTGGCAGCCCACTCCCAAAACCCTATGAATAGCAGAGAAGCACTGACAATAGTGCTGGGCATGGTGTAGTGCCAGGGAGTATTTCGTTCTATTGTAAGTAGGGTTGCTATGAGTCAGATGCAACTCAGTGGCGCCTAACAACAACAGAACCCCACTTTTCCGTGGTGGTGTTGAAACAGGTGTGGAGATGGGATAAAGCCTAGCTGGTATCAGGGTTCAACCTGAGGTGTGGGAAACCTGTAGTTGGGAGCCAGCAGCTCCACATTTTTACCCAAAGTCTGAACTGTTCAGCCCCACAGGCATTTTTTCTTCCAGTCAAGACCTTCCTTCTCCACAGAACAGCTCTCTATTTAGAGATTAGCCTTTTAGGGGCCATAGTGGTGACCCAAGACAAGCACAGTATCTGGTTCACTATGAATCCAGGAGCCGGTTGTTGGACTAGATCTTCACCCAGCAACATTCATTGAGTACCTGCCATGTGCTTTACACGGTTGTAGAATGTGATGATGCCAAAATAAGAGGCAGCCCCTCTTCATAAAGAACTGATAGCCTAGGAGGAAATGCAGCTGCAGACTCCCAGCTCCTAGCACAATGGCAGAAATATAGCGATCACTTGGTGGCTTTTGAGCTTAGAGTCAAGGCTGGTCAGAGCTGAAGGGTCTTAGGGATCACTAAGGCCTTTCCTGTCACTTTAGAAATGAAGAAAGTGATTGATGAGAGATTTGCTCTGGGCCACCCAGTCAGACGGGGGCAGAGAGCATCAGTCTGCAATCTGTTCTGTCTGCTCTTTCTGTCACCTCACACAGCTTGTGTTGGGCTTTTAAGTTGTTGTTGGGTGCCCTTGAGTCGTGTCCAACTCATAGCAACCCTGCCTACAACAGAACGAAACACTTCCTGACATTGCGCCATGCCCAGCACTGTGTCAGTGCTTCTCTGCTATTCATAGGGTTTTCAATGGCTCATTGTTTTGGGAATGGATTGCCACATCCTTCTCCCATTTTTGTGGTGCTAGGGATCAAATTCAGAGTCTCAGAGAGTGCAGAGCAGTGTTCTACCAACTGAGCTAAACCCCAACCTTGTGGGCCTTGAAGTAGGAAGTTCAGATCGTGTAAAATCTAGAGGCAGCGTCAGGAAAGGCAGCAGCCACTCTCACTGTGGGTTTACCATGGCTCAGCCACACACATCATGTGAGTCCTGGGAAGCTCCAGACAGTGGTCTTCGGACGTCAGTGCAGACTGAGCTCCTCACAGGCGGCCGAGGCCCAGCTGCCCGCAGCACCCTCTGGACGTCACTCTCCAGAGGCCACAGCTCCCAGAGGCTGAAGCCTCATCACTTTGACCTTGTGGCTCTGTTCTTGTTTAGGACGAGGTGTGTGAGCTGGAATCACAAGGGGGGGGCCTTCCACCCTGCCAAAATCTGGCCAGGACCTTCGTTGACCATGACTCAAGTACCTAAGTGTTAGAAGGATGTTGTTTTATACCCAGGGACTTGTGATTTTTTTAGACAATCAGGGAAAAATGCATCTGGACTTGAGACTGGATGACATCAAGGATGGTATTAGATATGATAATGGGAATGATTATGTTAGAAAATAGACCTTAGCAGCCAGAAATGCGTACTGATGTCTATGTTGCTTTCAAAGTACTCTAGAGGGAACAAAAGAATCCTAAGTGGCTTGGGGTGACATGGTATAATGATTTGAATCTGCTCAAAATATTCCAGAAAGAAAAAGCTGAACACGTGAACAATTTGACAAAACATTAACTGTTGTTATTGAAGGTGGGTGATGGATACAAGATGGTTTATTATCCTGTTCCTCCTCTCTCTCTGTCTCTGTCTCTGTCTCTGTCTCTGTCTCTCTCTCTCTGTCTCTCTCTCCCTCTCTCTCTCTCTCTCCCTCTCTCCTTTTGTATGTGTTTGGAAAGATCCAGAACAAAAAGTACAACATGGTAGGGCATGGATCTCTCCCCTTGCCCTGCACAGCTACCAGACGCCCTTTGCAGGTCCGTTCCAGGACCTGCATGATATCCCCAGTGCCCCATTTCCTATCCTTGTCCTGTCTGTGGGAGCCACCTCCACTCTAGCCAGTCCCCTTGGCTAGCCTGTCTGTGTTTCAGGCCAGCCACCTTAGATTCCCGCAGAAAGCCCCATCTTGTGCCAGGCCCCCGCCTCACAGAGGGGGTCTCTGCAGCTTGATGGGATAGGAATGTTTGCATTGTTATTTACCCCCTCCCCTGTCTTTGTCCCTTCTCCCACTCCATCCCCTCTCCACAGTGAAAGTGCCACTGCATTTGTCCCCTCATGGTTCCACAGAAGAGGGATGTCACCGAGACTAGTTCTTTATGCTTTTTTACATTTCTGTCCTACACATTTCTGAGACTTTTGTGCACAGCCCTCCCCTTAGACAAGAGCAGTCCGTTCTGGTCTTCCAATGGCCCTGCCCTTTACTACAGAGTGAAGAGTCTCCAGGGCGAGGAGCTGCGATCACCTGGAGCCTGTGTTCTCCCCAACGCCAACCCCAGCACACACACACCCCCACACACGCACACCGTGCTCTGGATATTAGGAACCCGCTTCTTCAGGCCCCCCCATCTCCAGCCTCCTGAAGACACCACCCCTCCCCTTGAGGTGACCGAGGTGCTGCTCTTTGTGGGGTGTGGGCAGAAATCAGTCCTGGTGCCAGAGCATCCATACTCAGCCATGTGAGGCCCCTCCTGGTACCCACATTAGCCCCGGGGGAAGCGTAAAGCAGCCAGGATGGAGCATGGCCGTGATCGGGCACAGGATGCCAAGGAGTCTGGGCATTCTTACCAGGCCACTGTGAAGGTACCATGGTCAAGGTGGGAGGGGAGGTGTATTTTATTCACCCGTTAGTTCCCTTGATTTACTCTGCTTTTTTTTTTTTTCCAGGTACTGGGGGTTGAACCCAGGGCCTCGCACTTGCATGCTCTGCAAGTGCTGGGCCACTGAGCTGCACCCCCAGCCCATTTTTTTAGTTTTTGAGACAGGGTCTCGCTAAGTTATGCAGACTGCCTTTGGTCTCGAACTTGCGATCCTCCTACTTCTGCCTCCCGAGCTGCTGGGATTACAGGCGCGCACCACCGCGCCTGGCGATTTACTCCTTTTAAAAACTTAGATCTTAGGTGTGTGGCCTCCTCTTGCACAGGCTCTGCACGCTGCAGGCATTCTGTTTCCTGCTAGAGACTCAGGACTTTGCGCTCAGCTGGAGCTCGTCTTGCCTTACGCAGGGCTTGTGTCCCGCGTGGTATTTCCTGCAACTTGTCAAACACAACTTGTAAAGTCCTGTCCTAGCACCAGTGGTTTCCTGTGTTTACAGAGGAGGTGAAGTCATGGTCTGTCTTTCCACCTTCCCATCTCCCGCTAGCCTCAATTACATAAGCTGACCAGCTCTTTTGTTTTTAATTTTAATTAGCAGGCAATAATTTAATGGATTTCATTATGACATTCCCATACAGTGGTATCATGTACTTTGCTCTTATTCATCCTCCTACCCTCTATGTTCCTCCAGCCCCCTCCTGCTATGGCCATCCCCTTTCCAAATAGACCCCCTTATACTTTCAAGTCTAATATATGTGCATATGTGCCCATGAGCATGCGCACTCACTCACATGCACAGAGCATATTATCAAATCTCGTCTCCACCCTTTCAGTGGCTTTGTTGTTGTTGTTGTTGTTAGGTGTCATCGAGTTGGTGTCCAACTCATAGCGACCCTACATACAACAGGCGAAACATTATTGTCAGTGCTTCTTTACTATTCATGGGATTTTCAATGGCCGAATGTTTTTTGGGAGTGGGCTGCCGGGCCCTTCTCCCAAGCCTACAGTATCTGGTGTTCCCAGGCAGTCTCCCATCCAAGTACTAACCAGGTCCAACCCTGCTTAGCTTCCGAGATCTGACGGGATCTGACGCCACAGTGGTATGGCTTCAGGCTTCAGTGGCTTTAGACGGCTCCAAAATCTTGTGTGGATTAGAATCACAGCTGAGAGCTGGGTTTGAGAAAAATTATAGAATCACTATACATGTCATAAAAACAAAGCTATGTGATAATTTATTATTTTGTTTATTAGATTTGAGTGTGGATTAGATTTGATAACATACAAGTATTGCATCTAGATTCCACAGATGAGAGTAAACATGCGACATTGGTCTTTCTGAGTCTGGCTATTTCACTTAACATGTAACCAGCTCTTTTAAGCTAGCCTTAAGTGAGGGACGCTTGTGATGCCAACAACTTTACCAAGAAAGATTTCCCCAGAAATTGCTTGTGCTCATTCAGAGAGACTGGCAGTGCTCTGGACTCTGTTCAGCAGGTAATAGCTATGAGACCCAAAAACTTGAGTGTGTGTGGTTTTTTTTTTTTTTTGTACTGGAGGTTGAACCCAGAGCCTCGTGCTTGCATGCTTTGCAAGTGCTGGACCACTGAGCAGCACCCACAGCCCATTTTTTCAGTTTTTGAGACAGGGTCTTGCTAAGTTATACAGACTGCCTCTGGTCTCAAATTTTCGATCCTCCTGCCTCCATCTCCCGAGCCACTGGAATTACAGGTGTGGGCCACTGTGCCTGGCTCAACTTGAGCTATTTTTAAAATTATGTTTAAAATTATGTGGTTGTTAGGTGCCATCGAGTTGAGTCTGACTCATAGCAACCCTATGTACAACAGAACAAAACAGTCCCCAATGCTGTGCCATGCACATTATCTTTTTTTATGTTTAAGCTCATTGTTGGCAGCCACTATACTACTCCATATAATGGAGGGTCTTCCTTTTTTTCGTTGACCCACCACTCTCCCAAACATGATGTCCTTCCCCAGGGATTGGTTCTTCGTGACAATATGTCCAAAATATATAAGACCCAGTCTAGCCATCCTTGTTTCCAAGGAGCCCTCTGGTTGTCCTTCTTGTAGGATGGATCTGTTGGTTCTTTTGGCAGTCCATGGTATATTCAATGTCTGTCTCTGGCACCATCATTCAGAAGCATCAAATCTTCTCCTGTCTCCCTTATTCATTGTCCAGCTTTCACAAGCATATGATGCAACTGAAAATACCCTGAATAAGTGAGGTGCACCTTCGTCTTCTGTGTGACATCTTTACTTTTCAATGGCAGCAGAATCCCCCCACCTTCCTTCCACTGAAGCATTTTCATCTCTCTCAGTGAGTTGTGCTGAAGTTCCTGGCTTGTTAGGTTGTGCTCATCACTCACTATTCATCCATAATATGTGACAGAAGCTTCTGAAGGCCTTTTGGGATATCAGAGGAAAGGTCTCCCCCTCATATTGGTTATCTAATTGCCCTTCTCTTTAAAGAGCAAAGCCCTTGTGCTAAATAGAAATACAAAAGGGTAGGCATATGAGGAGTAAAGGTGGCTTCATGCACAGCAGAAACTGCATTTCTTCTTTGTTCTAGAAGACTAACCTTAGGAGCTTCCTGCTCACTCCAACTTGAACCCCGATTAAATTTTAATACAAATCATCACAAATGCAAAGTGCTTCCTTCAAGCTCCATTATTTCTGCAGCTCCCTAGTGCCCAGTTTAATAAGGGAAAGATGTCTGGCAGTGACTGGAGGAGGCTATTGACTTTGCAAAGGGGAAGCTTAACATCCACGGGTATGTCAGGGGTGAAGTCACTAGAAACAAATCCCAGCCATCCACTTCGCTTGTTTATGTGGGTTGGGCGCCTTGCACCCAGGCTCGGCCCAAATCCCAGTTTCACATTGGCAAGTCCTGCCATTCAACATGTTTAACTTTCATCTCTTAATGGGGATCAGTAGAAAAGTCTACTTCCAGAACTGCAGTCATTCATCCATCAGCACAAACACGTGCTGAGCAGCTCCATAGTCCTTGCTTCACCGGCACCCACGAGTATGTCAACAGCATGATAAGACTACAAAATAATAGATGTATGAATAGGACCGTGTGGATTCAGAAGAAGTAATGTCGTGCTTTCCGGAAGAACTCGGTAAGATGCCTTAGAGGAGGTGACATTTGAGGCGGATCTTGGATGAGTCACGGCTGAATTGGGCCGTCGAAATGTAGTCTCTCTCTCTTGTGATTTGTCCTTTGAAAACTTTTGCTTTCCATGAGCACAGAACAAGAGACTGGTGATCCACTGTGGCCTTGTCAACAGGGAGAAGGAAGAGGCAAGAGATTGCACGGAGCTTGGTGTGGCTGAGCGAGGGGCGAGCCCCCTGCCTGCGCAGATGGCTGGCTACAAGGGGAAACGGCAAGCCCCAGAGCTGTCCCCTGGTGCCCTGACTCCCCCTTTTCACCTCTGGTGTTCATAGATTTACTAGTCATGGATGGCTTCAGATGTGTCACTGGTAGGAACTAGCTGTCCAGAAGGAACCTCAGGGACAGTTGTCATCACACCGTTTATCCGGCTCAGCCCAGCATCCTCAAGATGAGCAAGCTTCTCACACAAGCCTCACTGCAACCACGGCCTTGGCTCGCATCTTGAAATAACTCCTCATCACTGGATGAGTATTTTAAGATGCAGCTTTCATCAAGAAGACTCCATTAAAGCAATTCCAGTAGAGTGAATAATCATTCCCCCCTTCATCAGACAGGCTTGTCTTACAGAATTATGATGTTTTTAGTTCTCACTTTTTTTTTTTTTTTAGCTCTGTCTTAAAAA